>JACFYI010003725.1:372767-383779 GCA_014898755.1 Handroanthus guayacan
GCACATCCCTCATTCAAAGATAAGCTTCAACAATCACAAAATTACAGTGTGTCATCACAAGAACATGGGAGACAGCTTAACAGATTCTACAACACAAACTAAGCAACTTGATACAAACAGCATTTTACGTTGTAAAAGTCGATACTACTGTTTTTTCCTTGTCACTGTCCTAAAAATTTACAAGCTGAGATTTTCCATACCTGTCCCTAACCACGAGCTGCTCGGAGGAAGTTGTCAAAAGGGCTGGCTGGGGGCAACCTCAGAGCTAACACAGATCCTAGGAAAGGTTCGTCGCTGGTTGTCTGTACGTAACGATACTATCAAAGTTAAAAATGAGGACAAGCAGAATATGTAACAGGGGAAAATAAGTCGTGAACGTACTATCGTGGCCAAGAATGAATATACCATAGTGATATACGGGCAACATCTTATGTTTCCAATATTTTGACTGCTATTTGCTATTAATTCTACTACGGACTGATGCTAATTTAGACAAGGGGTGCTGTAAATTACTATCTTGCCCCCAAAAAAAAATATTCAAACACTTTGTCAGATAAGGGCACTTGGGTATAAAACTGAGTGGATTAAACCTACAATTTTTTAAACCCCATAAAATTATCATTCTTGCCTATTAGGAAGGCATTTTGGGTACCTATAACGTCATCCAGACAAGACCTCTTATGCAGTTGGTTTGCTAATTTGTATGATTTGGATACTTATCATTTCCCTTATTTTGTATAATTAATAGTACAAGTATCTGAATACAACAAATACGGGTACATTGGTATGTTACTTCCAAATCATTACGTAATTTATGATAGGGGGTCGGAGTGAAAATTCATGATTAGTAATTTATCACGAGTCGACCTAATATAAATTTAGTGCAACCAAGTATAAAATAAGCCTAGATAATTTGGTCTAATATAGACTTACCATTTAATCATATATTATTTTTCATCTAATTATTTTTCTGGAAACTCTAAAGTAGAATCTAAAAGCACCCCCAAAAAGCTTTCAAAAGCTAAAAGCTGAAATTAGTAAAAGCATTGCAAAACACTCTTGTACTCATCAGCTTACCTTCTCAACTGGTGACATGACGAGTGGAAGCACCGTATCACTGGGTTTCGTGCATTCGTTATCATGGGTCAACCAAGTGGAAAGCTTCTTTCTCGTGTCCGTACCAAAGGCTTCACACTGATTGGTCATCGTGCTGTATGGAAGTGGTGACGTTGACACAGTTGATCCTGCCACTTGACCAGCAACCTCAAGTGCCTGAAACCGACAACGAGATTTATATCATGCAAAGAACGTTTACATTCCAAAATTTTAAAAAAGATTTAACATATAGACTTATTGAGGGTATTTTCATCAATCAAGAATTAGTCAAATAAATGTAACGGTCATATTTCAAGTTTCTAAACAATATAACGTATAGAACCGTAAGAGTATTTTCATCAGTGACAAATTGGTCAAGAAGGTGTTAAATTAAATGGTAAAAATGCATAAGCGGAAGTTGAGACGAATTTTTTTGCTAACAACAGCTTTTGATTTTAGTTGAACTAAAGGCATATGGGGTGTTACTGTAATTATGACAAACATTAGGGTTGTTGAGATAACCCTTATTTTTATCCTAGCATCATCATTTTCCAACCGAAATCCCGTCATGGGAAATGAAACAAAATGACAAGATTACAGAAAGACTTCGATAATTTTCCAAACACAAGAAATGAGTATACAATTTACTATTAGCATCCACGATTTCTCAAATGAAACCTCAAAATTTACACATGGTCAGCATTCACAACATATATTTTCGGAAACTATATTCTAAGAGCTGCCACATTAAACATTTTATGTATACCTTTAGGTTTTCATTCCGTCAAGCACACAGCACACAAACACACAGTGTAAGTAGAGGAACATTACCGATTCTAGAAGCTGTCCGATGCTGACAATATGGGACATCGAAGGAGATGGAGATGGAGGCACCCTCGGAATGAAGCGAGTTATGTCAGCAACTGATGATATGCTCATAGCGTCATCTTCAACAAGGGAATTTGCAGAAAACTCCTGTATGAAGAGAAAAAATATTATGTTATGAAACATCTGCTATCGTCCGAAAAATAGGTTCCGACTAACTGTCGTGTGCTTGTATAAAACAGTTTAAATCAAGAGTCTAGATGATCTAGTCGAGTCGAACACATTAGTGTTCAAGTTTTGTTCGTATTTTGTCTAACTTTGAAAATTGTATTTGAGCTTGGTTTGATTGTCAATCAGATGAACCTTAAACAAACTTTACTCAAGACTAACTCAAGGAGATTGAGATATTAAGCCTATTTTATTACATTTTAAAAACTACAGATAATTACGTCCACACCCCCTAAGTTTTGGTATAATTACCAAAACACTCCCTAAAGTTTGGATACTTACCATTATACCCCCTACCGCTAGTTCAGCATGATGCATAATTACAATTATACCCCCTGAGTTTATGCATAATTTCAATTATACCCCCTTGTTCAGGGGTGTACTTTTAATGTTTTAAAATTTTTAGGGGGTGTAAGTGTAATCATCCATCAGCTAAACTAACACAATAAGGCGTGTATTGTATTTATTCAAAGGTGTTTGATAATTATCCCAAATCTCAAGGCATGTTGAGGTAATTATCCCTTGAATCGAGCTTCAAATGGGCTTCAACTTTTTCCGAAGGAAAAAATGCGCGTGAACTTAGATTACTATGCTTAATGAACCAAGTTTAAACAAGTTCCGAACTATATAAATCGAGTCGAGCATCAAACAAACCCTAATTTCAAGACAGCATACCCCATCAAACGATTGCGATTCATTCGAGTGTCCACGTCTTTGGATGTGATCCATGTCGAGCATTGATTGTGGGCCAAACATGAAAGCTTCATCAGGTACGAATCCTTCCGATAGTTGCTTAGCAATATCTTCTGCGTCAAACTTAAAGAAACAAAAGATTTTCACATGAGCTCTCCTTGAAGCACCTCGAGTGCTCATAAGCATTAGAAGTGATCGCAAAAATACCTTTGTAATGGTAGATAAACTTTCAACTAATATGACAAACACAATCTTATCGGATTCGCATGCCTTGCCACGCAGCTCGGTGAGAGTTGACAAAGCTTCTTTATTCTCAGACGCAGAGCCGTAATCTTTCGATTCGGATTGAGGCTTTACATAAACTCGAAAGTCATCACTTATGCCAACATATGGATCCACCTAATTTTGCAAGTTTCAATGATCAAGCAAGAGGGAATTATAAATTTCCACAAAGTGAAAACACAAGTATTGAATACTTACATCAGAGTCAAGTAAAAGGCTAAACAAGTTATGAGTCTCGGGGATGTGATATAGCTTAGCAGCAAACATCAACATTGCGGTAGATAATACGAGAAGTGATCTTTGATACACTGGTGGCAAGGAACCTGCCATGAGAGGAAAATAAGTCAAAACAACAAACGTAAAATTTTACGGCATTCATATGGAGATGTTCGTCGATATAGTCGCTAACTGTTACCGGAATCCAAAGACAGCTTTCTAATTGACAGAGGCAGCTGAAAGAATCTGAGCACTAAGTTGTCACTGGAGTTCTGCAACAAAATGAAAATGAGAGATCATTTCACAGACCCAAAAATACGTCCAAGAAATAAAGTAGAAGAGTTACAAGAGAAAATAGATGTATCATCAGAGATACTTCTAGAGAATAAAGTGAAAGACTATTACAAAAGTTTGCAAGAAGTAAATATATTAGCACAGGTACCAAGAATGGAAAAGCCTATATAGTTTGCCAACTAACACGTGTTTACACTTTATCATCTTTGAACATTTTTAATGAAATATTCTGCAGTAACTTTTCTATGTGCTGGTTCTAAAATTATTTTGGTCCACCCACAAATAACTTACAACATTTTTGTCATTTAGAGAGGGAAAAAAGTGGGAAATTAGCACAGGAAATAACCTGCTAATAATTTATTTGATTTTCAATAAGAGGAAACGTGTTGGGAGACAAAGATACACGAAGTTATTTGTGAATGGATGAAATCACCCTCAAAATAAGTCATGTGCATGATACATGGAAAAATCACGGTGGAATATTAAATCAGAAACATTGAAAAATGGTAAAGTGCAAAAAATCGTGTAGTTCACTACAAGAGGGCATGATACCCTCAAAGCATGCAATCCAACAATTTCAGAGTGCGAAAAAAATAAGTGAGTGTGAAAAAGAAATATATATTTTGTGTTCTAACCTTAAGCTGCGAAGAGATAAGTGCTAAACAGAACGAATGAGCAATAGCTTCGATGTTGGCAGGTAAATTATGAGGAAGATTGACTTCTATCCATAAAGCAGATAGCAACTGTGCTATTTGGTCTTCATTACATCGTAAAAAGTACTGTTCCTGGATCAAGTCACATGAAAATTCATGTAAGAGACGAGAAGAAATAACCAAGACAATTGACGAGGTAAACATTGCTTCTTACAGTCTCGGTCAAGCTAGCTGGCCCATTGGTCCGGTCAACAATAGAGCTTATTATATGCATGTTAGGGGAATTCTTGTGGGACCGCCCATGCGTCCATTCTTCCTCGACTTTGTTCATCTGTTGATAATCATCTTTTTCGCCTCCAGGCTTCACTTTAGTTCCGTATATTTCTAGACGAAGCTTCTCGAGCAGAGCTGTAATCGATGAAAATGTGGATGAGCTTCTGGAATGCCACTTTCTTGGATGGTTGAAAACATCGTTCCTTGCATGAGCAAAACTTGGAATGAGAAGAGCGCAGAATATTTGATGTCCTCCAACACGTATTTCGGCATCAGAATGCAACATCACTTTCAAGAGCTGAACAAAAAGAGCCTCCGGAAAAATCTGAAAAATGACAGAGAGTATCGAAACTTGATTTAGAGGACCAATAAATATTGCCAAAAATGGTAACAGGATATCTTATTTTCATAAGCCTGGGCAGAAAGTTCCCAATTAAGTATAAAATTAAGTCTATGAAAAATGTAACTAAGTCACCAATTTTGTAATGCACTCAACCTCAAGGGCTGTAAAATACAGATTAATTAGCAGATGAAATGTGAAATTTACATATAACTGATTGCAGATGAAACAGCCACATAATAGTTAGGGATAATTACCTAAGCATTCCTTGAGGTTTGACCTAACAGCATAAAGAAACCCGGTGGTTTGATAAATTATAATAACACCCTGTGCTGTTAGTTTAGCTATCGGAAAACTTTACGGAGCTTGCGTAGCAATACAATTAGATCCCCAACAAAGAAACCCAGTGGTCTAATTGTAATGGTACACGTGATGTCTTGATCCTTTCAGTTTTCCGCCCGTTGAACTAGCAGACAAGGGTATTTTTGTAATTTGGTCAACCCTCAAGAGATCTTGAGGTTTCCATAACTTTTAACTCTAGATTAGACGGGTACATTTTTTATCAGCATAGCATAGAAATTTTTTCTTATTAGCAAGCCAGGCAAATGAAAGAGCAAGTTGTGGCATACATTACAAATAAACAAAGTTTCTTTTATGGCGAGGTTCTCACCTGCTGAGAGTGGAAAGATGTAGATGCCAAAGAAATCACATGAGCAAGAATTACAAGTGAGGCAAGTGCTGCCCGAGCAACAACTCTTACGAGAGACAGCTTCTCAAGTGTAATTGCCATCATATCAAACAGCGGCCGCACATCCACAATCTGATGATTACGAACAATTTATAAGGCCGGCAAAAGGGAAAAGGCAAATATTTCAGCTCTCTTACCCTACGTTCGATCTTGAATTTTAATGATAAAAATGCTAACTTGCTAAGAAATATAATGTTACACGCTTTAGATCATGTTACGTTAGGCTTTAGGCATACCCCTCTCACTGTTTCCAAAAGACAAGTTTCAATGGAAGCTTGCAATGCAGCATTCACATTCAGCTCTTGCTCGCCAATTGACTCAGCTGTTGCTTGAAAGCTCTTGCGTAAGTGTCGGAAGAGGTCGCTAAAACACCCCATGTCAGAAATCACAGCTTCTGATCTAACTTGACGGGCCAAACAGCTTGCAGTTTGGATGATGTGACATTTCATCTCGGGATCATGTGCGACATTCTTGTGGTCCAAATGTCGAACAACACCATGTAAAATTAATTGCTGATATCCTAGAAGAAGATGAAATATCTTCGTTATTCTTCACAGGATGTGAATCCAAAATTTTGAATTAAGCAATCATTTGCAAGTTATACATTTGAATAAATTAACAAAATGGAATTTGACTTTGATTTCATGATAAACATAAAGTCACCAAGAAACTTGGGAGAGTTATAATTTCCGCAAATTAGCATGACTTGTTACTCATGCATGGTCCAAGTGTCATGTTTTTGGATAAACCATTTCATCTTAGTCTTTTCACCATAAATGGCACAACTATATCCACAAGCCCTTCACAATCAATGAGAAATGATATATTATTTAAACAAAATCGTCCATGTAAATAGAGTCGAATCAGCAAATCAATCATGTACCTTTCAGGCCCACGGTACTCCTTCCATACCTATTAATCAATGTACCTAAGATGCATTTCCTCTGACTCACAAAAAGAAATTATATTTACTTGATTATAACGTTCTTTTTTTTTTCACGTAACCTTCAAATTTATGATATCATAGATAATATTCAAATAACCAAGCCCACCAGTTAGAAAAACTGCTGCAATCACAATTATATAATAAATGATTTAGTTAATCGCATCAACAAAGGTGAACTTATTATCTCCATCATCTTGAGGTGAATCGAAAGCACCCTTTGATGGTGCAAGCCTCAAGTTACTACAATTCTGCTATTAAAACATTATTGAAAGCTGTAAAATTGAAACAACAAAGTTCAACAGAGATAGCAAAATCATACGAAAATTATCCTGAGAGCCCGTTTGGTTACGTTTATATTTTCATTTTCAATTCCATGATTTCTAAAATTTGAAAAAGTAATTATTGGTTTCTGTATTAGTATGAAAATGAATTTAAATGATTTGTTGGAAATGTTGAGTAAGAAAAATGTATAGTTGAAAAGTTATTGAATTTTATATTTTTTATGTAAAAAAAAGAAGTATTTTTTAAAAAAATATGTGCATATTTTTATTGTTTCAACATTATAGTGTTCTTTATGTCAAATCATATTTAATTTTCTTTGATGAATGGGATAATAGGATGGTAGGATAGGTGTAGAAAGAAATGGAAAGATAGAAACTAGTTTTCAAATCATAATAATTTAAAGAAAAAAATGATGCCATTTAGAAATATAAATAAACTGCTCTTAGCATACAGCCAAATCCAAAGTGAAAAAAAAAATGTAGATACAAAGAGGTAATGCAAAGCACCTGGATTTTCCACAAAGGATGACATATCAGAAAGAACAACAGAGGCGAGGCCATGCTGAGGAACCCAATGTTTTCCGATGTCAAAATAAACAAACATTGGATCCAATACTCGTCGCATCGTTGTACTCTCCTTTGCCAAATCAACCATCCTCTGAATGCATATTTGCGCCCATACTTTTGGAGTTTCGACCTCCTCTCTAAAGTCAATGAAGTAAAGAAAGATGAAAAACAAAAAGTATGCAACTATTCTCCAATGAAAAATGCCGCTTCATATTTCAAATTCATATAACAAAGAACAAATCGAACCTTGTTAGAAGAGAAGGATCTTTCTTTTCTGTTCGTATTCTTATGATCATGTCGCTCGGGCTAAACTCGCCACCAATGCCAGGAGCACCTCTTCCCTCACATCTTGCTACTTCGTCCACCCAATTATGATGTGCCTCCCTTCTTTCTTCATCTTCTTCGTTTTGTGTCTTCATATCATAGTTATCAAGAGTAACGTGCACAATCTACAACACGCAGCACATCACATTTCAAGGATAAAATGCCAAACAGAAAAACATCACAAATATCTAGTTTTGAAGATTTTAAGTGAAAAAGTTCCCCAAGAAAACAAGGAAGAGAAGGAAAAAGTCATCGAGAAAAGTTGACTAAGTAAATACAAAATTCTCGGAACGACCATGTAAATTAAAGGCCATGATGAAATACACACTTCACTTCTAGATCGAGAAATTAAATACAATTTTAGAGTAATCAATAGACTATCAGAAATACAAACCTTCTCAAAATCAGCAAATATATGTGACAATTCTGCCATGAACCACACCTGCAGAAGGAGAGCATGTTATGAACAAATCCATGCTGAAGCCTGAATTAACGCTAAGAACATTAAGAAATAAAGAAAGAAAAAAAAATCCTCTTTAAAAACTAAGCTAAGAAGAACATGTTATGAATGCTAAGAAAAGGCATTCACAACATAAATTAATTTGTGACTTAAGACATATATTCAAGATATACACAGCGATTTACGATGGTAAAAGATATTCAAAAAGCATATGGAAATTAGTCTGTCAATCTAACTTACCATGGCTGAAAGGCACCGCAAGCTCGATGCCCTTAAACCACGCTTTTGATCCCCACCTTCAGTCTTGCGTGCCAGCATGCAGACTTTGTCGACAAAGTTTTCAATACTGCGTGTATAAGTTCCATCCACCTGTACTTAGATGAACAAAAATAAGACAGCAGCATAATGAAACAGACTAAACTACTCATTAATTGCTGGTCCACATCCCCTGTCCATTTCTCTTTTCTAACTGCTGATTTATTTTCAAAGAAAGAATTGGGTGTTGCTGTGAAATTCACATACGTAACTACTCTTTGAAGCAGCAAATATACGACTGTATACATATAATACCCCAAGTTCACCTATCGTCCTAAAGATAGACATTCAAATCCTAACGCACACATCACCTGACGGTAAATAAATGCCGTCAGCGTATCACACCCAATTATCTGGATAGCATCTTGCTTAGAGTCATCCATCAGTTCAACAACTACATTCAACAAATTTTCGGCAAAATAGGCCCTGCATGCATGAAGATCTCAAATTATTAGCAAAACGTGACACGCTAAAGTTTTCTTGAAACAAAGTAAGCAGTGATTAAATCAAATTAGCACCACCGCATGATCCTCAACAAAGATATTATAAGAAGTAACAGCTTACGTTTGCTCCTTGCAAATGCAAAGTAATTTGTTGTATGCTTCCGCAACAATACCGACAAGTTTGATGTTACCATTTCGCAGTTCTTTGTAACACCTTTCTTCAAGATACTTAGCAATCTAATAAGGTAGAAATTGCATGCAACCATAATCTCCTTAGCGTCACGAAAGAAACATAACTTCACAACTTTCCGCATTATATGCATACACAAGCTGTCTCACCTTCGGAATCCGAAAAGGGTTTTTAGAAGCATATTCACATAGCTTTACAATTTTCCTTTCATTTGAATGGCCATCCTGGTTAAAATTTAAAAGAAAAAAAAACAAAAAACAAAACCAAAACAAAAACAAAAAACAAAAATAAAAAAAAGAACATGATTCACTGATTAGTTCACATAAGAGTAGGAACAGATGAATACTAGACAAGGGTAAAGTTAACTTTATTTTGTGATTAAATGTTTGAGAAACAGATGCAAGGTCTATCAACTAGGTCCTGATCTTCATACATATGGGAGAGATCTGATCAGGGAGTTCCATAATTCACTTTACGTACTTAACATAATATTTTATATCCTTGTTCTCCAAGTGACAAAGATCTAATACGTGTTAAGGTAGTTATAATCTTACCAACAAACTCACCAATTATACTTAAACCATCTTTACAACATAAATGTAAAATTGTCAATACACCGAACATGATAGGAAATTCCATCCTGTATAGGTTCTAATAAACTTTTTAATTTCCTTAGGGCATTAGAGATATTCTTGGGAAAATAAATAAATAAATAAATAAACTCTTACAGGAGATTTGGGAAATATTTCAGCTAGCAATTTCTTGTATCTTTTAACGGGTTGCCGGGACCGCGATCTCAGAGCAGGGCAGCACACACACATGCTCTCACATGCTGGAAAAATCTTGCGGGAAATTACACCCATTTTGTTCCTATCAAAAAAGGCCACTCTTCCTTTCAATCAAATTACATTTACTACTCCATGAACCCCATAACCTTACAATTAGAAGAATTTCACATAACAGATATGAAATGCAGGACCACAGTTAGCAATATTAAAGTTAAACCCACAAATCCACAATGTGGTTAGCAAACAAAAAGCTTCTAAGAAAGAAGACAGGTTTATTTGACCAAAACCATGGAATACTTAAAGGAGAACATTACGTATGAGAGAAGAAATTCCCAACTTAACCAATATTTCATAAAGGAACAGGTTTTCCAGCTTTAAGAATAGACACTTCAAAAAAAAAAGAAAAAAAAAGCATGACTAGGAACAAACTGTAAAGAAAATACAATATGAACAAGCAAAATTTAAGCAGCCCAGAGAGCTGCAATGGAGTTTCAAGAATGTAGAAATTACAAACCTTCCCAGAAATGAACCAGAACGATAATAAAGCACAAACAAGCAAAATATGAAATTAAAAACAAGAAAGAATGTAGAAACTACGAACCTTCCGAGAAATGAACCAGAAAGATAACAAACCATAAACAAGCAAAATTTGAACAGCCCAGAAAGCTAAAATGGAGTTCAAAAACACCAAAGAACGTAGAAATCACAAACCTTTCTCAGCACAGTCAGATCTGGGGGGCCAAAAAAAGAACTCCCCACAGAGACCCGCTTGCAATTTTCAGAGATTTTTCAAGAAACCCAGTGTTCAAAATTCAAACAAGAATTGTGGGTGGAAAAGGAGGAGTGTGTCGGGGTATATAAGTTATTACTGTGGGACAAAAATTGAACCGAGAAAGAAGGAGAGAAGAAGAAAAGCGAAAGCATAGGGAAGAGCGAGAGAGGGAGAGGAGAGGTGTCACGTGATTATCACATTGCATCAAGAGTCTGGTTTTGTCTTTGTCTGTCAGAAGACTTTGGGAACTCCAAACCCATTCCTTTTTTACTTTTTTCA
>JACFYI010003725.1:383879-395722 GCA_014898755.1 Handroanthus guayacan
AGAAGAGCAATAAAATCACAAACTCAGGCCAAGAGCTAAATTAAGTGCATAGTATTATTGAAGTATAAATCAGGTATTTATACAAGTACAGAAACGGCAAAGGAAGGAAAAATAACAAACAAGATAACAGCTGTACAAAAGGGATGAATATTTTCTGATTATTTTCTCCAATAAACTTAGTTGCATAAATAATAAATTCTTTACCAACATAAAATGCAAAAGTTCAAAATTTTACCAACATAAAAAACAATGTTACTTGTCTTCTTTTTATTAATATGAATCATACATGTGGACCCTACAATAATGCTTTTGTGAGAGAGATGGGCACACGACAGCATTTCAATAACCTTGTACCTTTAGTGGCTTTTTAATGAAAAAAAAAAAGTTTTGAACCTTAATTTTAATGTTTCAATAACTACGAGAATATGTTAGTTGTAGCTTTAGTGTCATCAATAAATTTCGATAGATGCCCTTTAGGTAAAGTTTGTAGGGGCTTTGTTTTGCTCCAATAGTTATACTTTGAAAAGAATACTTTCCTTTTCAAATTAATAATTCCACATGCAGTCATTGGCTCCCTACACATATTTAAAAATAGTAAAAAGTAATATTTTAATTTTTTGTCGATATAGAATTAGTGATAATTAATATTCATTTAAAAATATATAAATTATGCATGTGAAAGTTAGTATTTTAAATTAAATTACGTACGTATATAGACATCAGTGAAACTAAGCATTTCTTGATTATCAGAATAATACTTTTTTAATAAACTACTATTTAATTTTTCAAATATCATTTGAAATTAGTTATAAAAAAATAGAAGGTGGTGATAGCCGAAGGACAAAATTAAAATTACAAAATTTTGGTATGATATTACCATTTGTGCCTTTTCTTTTATTATAATATAGATAATAATTTGAAACCAAAACTAGTGCTTGGATATTCAAGCTAGTAAGTGAACACGTCTATGCTATGTAAGGACAAAATGAGGTGCAGCTTATGTTTTATTATCATATGAAGTACCAAATGGTACCTTATAGCCCAGGCAACCAACAATTACCATAGATGTTCTTTTCATACCATAGGTTATACTCAATAATATATGTGATAATATACTTTCTGACCCTAACAAATCAATACCATAGCTTCCAATAGTCAGACAATGTTGATACTTCTGTTAATTTTAACCAACGATAATTCTATGTGATTGTTCTTTTGTTGTCTGGAGTAGGAAAATGGTCAAGCAGCATGGGGCAACTGTTTATGTGTAAATTAAAACAAAGAAATTCCAATATGACCTAATATGCCAAAATGACAAATTAACATTCCCCCAAATTCATTAAAAGGGTAAATAATAATAATAATAATAAATAAATAAATAAATAAAATCAATAACATATTATCTAGTTCTCACTATGGCATTGATCCTTGTAAGAATTCTCCCAATGCATTTAAGGTTAAATCGATTGCAAGTTATGTGAGAATCCAGCTAATCAAACATGAACTAAATAGACTGTTTTATGTAACAACCATTCATCTGGTATGAATAATGCATATAGGTTCATAAATTTGTAAAATCTCTAAATACTACAAAATCATATGTACAATTAAATTTTCAAAAATAGTTGGAGTTTTAAAAATTATATGTAACATAATTACGTATTGAGCTAATAATATATCATGGAGTTTCATTATCTATTCTATACGTAGCATACGTACACCTTTACATTGGATCATTTGTTCCAATTCATGTTTAATCTTATATTCCATTGTACGGATATATGCCAAGTTTACGACAATATTCACAACTCTGTTTATTTATAAAAAATATTTAATACACTTGGCATGTATTTATGATACGAAATAGAAGATGAAATACTATTTTGAAATAGAGATTCTAACCGGAACCCTTAGGTAATTATTTTGGTACTTTTTTAAATGAATGGACAAAAACATGCATATTTTAAAAATAATGACAAACTTTATTTTTTTATGTTTCTTTTCCTTTTATATTTCATATTTTAATTTTATTATTTTTTCTCTTTCTAATTATATTCTCTTCATTTTTAATTTTTAATTGTGTCATTTTATTTTATAATAATTTTAATATACTATTATTAAAAATATAAAAATATTTAAAATTTAAAATTTAGCACATCGAGTGTTCACATGTACTACTGGGAAACCAGATGCAGCATGACCTTACTAGGTATCTATTACGTTCCATGAAGGAACTTAACCAAACCCAGCCCTCGCATGACAACCCAAGTATCTTTAACTCTATTTATAAAGCCCAATCTCCAACAATGAATTCTAATCCGAAATCAATTCAAAATTTAATACTTTTTGTTAATTAAAATTCAGATACTAAACATTCAGGGAGAATTGCATCCACATCCTATCAATTATGAACTATTGACGTCACTTCCCCTCAAGTTTGTGAAATGAGGCGAGGTGGCTGGCAATAGTTAATAACTCAGAGGAGGTCAATGCAATTTTCCCGTAAATATTCATAATTCGAAAAATAGGAAGGTCCCAATATGAAGTCAATCACTATAATTCGATAAAAATTTGAATAAGAATTTTAATGGGGAAAGAAAAAAAGATAGAAATAAAAAAAAAAAACGATATATTTAAGAGTTGGAGTAGATATGAAAAATCACATGAAATTCACATATTTAATTATCAAGTAATTAATTAAGTGTGAATTCCACGATGCCAAAAGCCTAAGTAATCACTTAATCTATATAATTAGTAAATAATTCTTTCTTTCTTTCTCTTCTTTTTTTATTTTTTATTTTTTTATTTCCATACATAGTGCATATACCATATATATGGTCAACAAGGCATTCTAGTTCAAGAAGAGTGTGAAAGCATGAGAATTTAGAGAATCTATATATTAAATAAACATAAATTACAATAATCATTGGTTTTTATTACTCCTAATATTATTAAAAAGACTATATATAACACGTCGTTTGAAAATATATATGTGGATTTGATACTAGATCCTTGTACCATGCATGCTTCATGCAATTTATATGGACACAAATTATGTTTGATGGAATTTTTTGTCAAAAGATAATGTCACGGTTACGAGAATGATGAATGCCAATAGATTGGAAAAAATTTCTTAGGAAAAATTTCATTTTTTTCTTCCAACTATGTTACTAAATTACATTGAATTTCTCTGTTACCCTCACCACATTGCATTCTTCAACTTTTTAATTTTAAGGGATAATTAACTCTACATCCTCTGAGGTTTATTATAACTATCAAAACATCTCCTAATATTTGGATAATTATTATTGCATTCTCTAATGTACAATGCAGCTAATGCATATCTCCGGGTGACATATAATATTACAATTGAATCCCTTTATCCCGTGGGTGTACTTGTAATATTTAGAATTTTCAAGAAATGTAATGACAATTATCTAAACATACATGGATGTTTTGGTAATTATGATAAATCTCAGGGAATATTGGGATAATCATCCCTAATTCTAATCACTTTCAATCCCGCCGTTAATCTTGCTTTAGACTTTAACAGGTTTCTCATTTTGGTCCAAAAATTGGCCTAGATAATTTTAGTTTTGATCCCCTAGCTCTGTTACTGAATCACAATGGGTTCCTCATTTTCACTCCTCACCTGACTTTCTAATTTTAATCATTTTCAATCCCATTGCATATATAAGATAACATATATTTCAATAAAATTCTTATATATGCATATATTCACATATACAACATATAATTTTGAATTCTATATTTAAATTCGCAGTTTTTTATATTTTACTTTATAAGGACACATAGCAAATGTGCATGATTCCACAACTAAAGGGAAATCAACAAACATTCCAAGGTCTAAGTTTTTAAAGCAGGTCAACCATTTTACTTTCAACCCTTAATAACGATCCTCCAATGAAGATATGTGGCATCATATTGTGAGGCCATCTCCATATGACCACACATGTTCATGTAATCAAACGAACACTATAAATACCTTAAATCAAACAAGAAAATCACTTTCTTAATTCTTAACTTACTTTTATCAGTTTTACACCTTTATTTTTTACTAATTACTATCGCAAGCATTAGAGGATTTCCCCCAAGATCCTCCCGAGCAAACCTAACTCTACTCTCCATTTTCAAGATTAAATTCATTGAGAGAACTCATTAAACTAAATAAAAATCAAAAAGACTATTTTAGAAAACTTTATCTTCCACCTCAAATGATTATTTGCCTCATAAATTGTTTATAACCAAATAAAATCTGTCGACCAATAAACAAATGGAATGCATGAAGGAGGCAACAAATCATCCCAAAGACAAACACACAATTCCTATTATATATACACCCCCATAAGCCCAAAGAAACATATCACACTCATCAATCTAAACTCTCAAGAAATATAACCCCACTAACTCAAACCAAGCTCGACAACATGGCTTGTCCAAGAGTCGACCCCCTCGTCCAGAAACTCTGCGACCTCCATGACAAAATCTCCGACCTCGACGACCTCAGCCCCTCCCCGGTCGTGAACGCCCTCTTCACTGCCCTCGTTACCGCCTGCATTCCACCACATCCCCTCGACATCACCAAACTCTGTCCCAAAATCAAACATATCCGCAACAATCTAATCCAACTCTGTGGCCAAGCAGAGTCCCTTCTCGAAAAACACTACTCCACAATCCTTGGATCCTTCGAAAACCCCCTCGACCACCTTGAACTCTTCCCTTACTACTCCAACTATCTCAAACTTGCCAAACTCGAATTTGACCTCCTCCGCCAACACTCCCCCAACCCGAGCCGAGTTGCATTCATTGGGTCGGGTCCTCTGCCTCTAACATCAATTGTAATGGCTTCTAATCACCTCATTTCCTCTGTTTTTGATAACTATGACATTGATGCCTCCGCTAATTCAATGGCTTCGAAACTTGTGAAATCAAATCCTGATTTGTCCGAAAGAATGCATTTCCATTCGATTGATATTATGAATGTGCCAGGGGAAATGTTGAAACAATATGATGTCGTTTTCCTGGCTGCTCTTGTGGGTATGGAAATTGAGGACAAAATGCGTGTCATTGAGCATTTGGGGAAAAACATGGCGCCGGGAGCGATTTTGATGCTCCGGAGCGCCCATGGGGCTCGGACATTTTTGTATCCGGTGGTGGAACCTCGTGATCTTCGAGGATTTAATGTTCTATCCGTGTATCATCCAACCGATGATGTAATTAATTCGGTTGTTGTTGCTCGTAAGTGTTCGAATGTCTTGGATTTTGTCGATAAGGGGTTTGGGAAGATAATGGTTTGTGGTAAGTGTGGAGAGATTAATCAAGGTTTTAATGGCTTGTGCAAGATGAATATGATTGAAGAGTTTGCAGGGGAAGATCATGTTTGTTGAAGAAAGTGGGATTTTGATAATGTTGTTGTTTGTTTTTGATGATATGTATGTTGCTCTGCATTGTCTGGGTACTGTTTGACTGTGTCTGTTTCGTGTTTCGTGTTGTTTTTTGATCATTTGAAGAAAATAACATTGGGTATGTACTCTTTGGCTTTTGTATCAGAAAGTTTGGATAATTGTTGTAATATTCATCCGTTGTATTGTCTATTTCAATACATGTTTCGTCTTTAATTTTAAATATTTTTTCATAAAAATCTTACGTTTCAAATCTTCTATTTTCAAGACGTCTATCATTTCATGATTTATTTATTAAATATTACCTTATAATACCTTCTTTTTTTGCCCCCCTTGCTTTAGAAAGAGATTGAACCTAATCTCCTCTAAATGAGAAATTTCAAGGAGAGGTCACTGCCACTTCATCTAAGGGGTTTCGACTATTTTCTTTTAATATTTGACTGTATATGTAATTAACACACTTGATATAGCATTCACACAGCGTAATAAGAGATAAAATGCATTTTGGAATTATAGGAGATGAGATACATTTCGTTAAATAAGTGAAATTTAATAGAAAATGAGATATGTATTAAGATAATTGATTCAAATTGAATGTTCGTATTATTGCCAAGAATCTTTACCAATTATTGCTAATTCCTTCTACTTCATTGCTTTGTAGTTTATTGAATATTCACAACGTTTGAATATGTTCTCTATGACACCTATTCTCTCCAAGGAGCGAAAACAATCGTAAAAAGTGTTTTGAAAGGAAACACATATTTTAACCCCCAAAATGCCATCACTAAGTGGGTAGAATAACCATTCTATTCACCCAAATTCATTTCCTCGATGAAGTCGAACATTACAATAATATATAATAATTTTATCGATCTTTAACTTTACACACTTATGCATAATATAAATTTCAAATATTTTACTAATCAAAATTTAATACGAAAATATTAATTTAATATTTACAATAAAAATTTTCATCCTTAAAACATAATCAAACATTATTTTACTACCCAAAACTAAAATACTATTTTTTAAGTAGTATTCCCAAAACACTAAATATATACAAATGTTGCCCTTCTTTAGAATTGCATGATCTATGTAAGACATTTACATTCCATTTATGACAATAATTGTGCTATCCTGATGTTGATATATGATTTAGGGCATCCTCTTCTTTCCCTTTTGGCTTTTAGTTGCGATAATGAAATGAGATTTGTCTAGATGTTGGAAGAGAAAAGGCCAAATGGTAACGTTGGATCAAAAATCAAGAAAGTCAACCTAATTAGATTGGTTGAGTCTCTGTTATAAAATGATATTTCATCTCTTATTTTAAATAATAAATACATATCAAGTGTTCAATATATTTTAAATTGATGCTACGTCATAGAAAACTTAATCTAATGGTAAATGTTATCTTTTCTTAATTTAATCTAAGTAATCCAATTTGATAGAGAGTGAGGAAAGATCAATATTTAGTGTGGTTGAAGTTCCCTATAAAATAGTATTAAGTCTAATCTGTATTGGACATAATTGGAGAGGAACGCAATCCTTTTAGGATACATTTTTACTGTATTTAACTATGCATTGTATGCATTTAATGTCTGAATTGAATTTGACATGTTCACGTGTAACGCAGATTCTCTCTTTGAGATTGGGTCAATTCTACCACGCCCAAGTGGCAAGAATAAGCAACACACAAGCCACGTCAAGGTGCTAGTGGATTTGACTTGATGGATCTAGTAGCTCGAAGCATTTCAAGTGATATGTGATTTTAATGTTTCAAATTTAGAAATTTACAAATTGCTCCACATGTGTATATTTATGATGTCCAAATTACAAATATGACAACATTTATATGCTGGCATACTCAAAAATATGTGTAGAGAGTCATCTTACTTACGTAGTTGCGAGGAAATGTGGTGGGAATGGAATGATCATTCCAAGTTCTACCTTTTTTCTTGAATCGACTCGTTTACATCTCTAATACAAATTTAGAATTAAAAAATGAAAAACCCTCAAGAGCATAAAAGTTATTACAAAATACAAATATGAAAATTTTCAAGTGACAAATAATAGTCTTTTAGCACCAAGACAAAAAACAAAGATATTAAGACCCATGCTCACAATGATTGATTAAATAAACCATCCTTGATATAAATCTAGGCCCCATATATTGCACACATGGACACAGTAAATTGTTGGACATTTTTATTGGTGATAGAAAAGATTATAATAATTGAAAAATGTCTTCTTTCTATTTTGGTCCTACTTTAAATTATTGCTAGCACAAGATATGTTGCCTTGTGTAATTTGAATGGCCACAGTAAAGTATAATAGTATATAATCTAACAATTTGACATCCAAATAATGAAATAAACCTCATCTAATATTTTGTACTAAGATGCAATAATTTATGTTGTTTGCTTTAGTGGCTGAGGCGGGCGACTGGCCGCACTCTAAATTCTAGAAGTCCAATTATCATAAACAAAGTCTGAAAAAATAACAATTATATGATCCCTCAAATCATAAAATACATGAATTTCCTTACATTAAAAATATAAATTCTTTTAACATTCATCACTCCGTCACTCGTTTTCTTCATTTTTCGAAATAACTCAAAAGCCCTAGAAAGTAATCCTTTAAATTTAAACTTCATCTTCCCTTGGAAATTTTGAAAAGCTGTCGTGTAGAAGTATTTGAGTTTATTATTATGGTAAAGTTCAAAAGGTGGTGTACAGTAACCTTTTATTTTTATAATAGTACTTTATTTATTATTAATATATATATGACAATATAAATAAAAGCACATATATTTCAAAGAATCCAATTTTACCTCTGAAATAAAAAATCCTAACTCCGTCCCTAGTTTGGTTCTTTTCAGTTATAATAATAACTATACTTTGCCCTATTTTCCCCTTCAATTTTGATGGTTCAAATAACATAAAGGATCATCTTTCTCTTTATCCTTTGCTATAGTATTTACCGATGACCATTCATAGGATGAGATGCATTTTGGGAAATTTTTTTTATTATTATTTTTATTTCGTTTTTGCTATTTTACGTATTCTTCAATTTTTAATGTTCCTCCTTCAAAATTCTCCCTACTTATAGAAATGAATAAATCATTGACTTAAAAAACTTCCATCGCTCAGGTTTGATATTATAATTTATCACAAAATTATTTATTTGCATATTATGTATCACTCAGTTTATCCCATTTGTAAAACTAAACGAGTCCAGAGGGAGAAGTTACCATCCTACTAATCTCAAATTTTATCTTATAAGGTGTTTGGTTATTCTCATTTAAAAGACATTATGAGATCCTAAATCTTATGCGCCTTTTTAGAGCCTATTATATCTAACTTTAGAAATAAGTTATTAAAGTGTCACGATGAAATAAAATATTAGAACTTATAAAATGCTTATAATAACAATTTTGCAATTAATATAATTAAAATTGAAACAGCATGCCAAGATATGAACAAATTAAAAACTCCTTACTTTTTTTTCTAAAAAATCTTTACATCTTATTGTGAGAACTTATAATATTCTTTTAATTTTTTTTTTTTTTTAAGAAAAAATAATCACACATTTTGACATCTCATAAGCTCTGAGCTTATAAGCTCATCCAAACACTTCTCATTCACACTATTTGATTACGAGTTGCGTGCCCACCAGAAAAAAAAAAAAAAAAGGCAGTTTTAATTTCCAAATCCAACCATTCTTACTGAAGTAGTAGCTGCCTTTATTGATGATACCTAGTGTTGACTTCTTGTCCGAAAATTGAATGAGATGAGAGACTTGAATTTGTTTATAAGTTAGTAACCCTTTTTCACCAATCGAGCCAGCTTTTTAGGACAAACCTCCAACCGCACACCTGCCCCGAGATTACTGTATTGGGTACCAATCTAAATCCACTTCTATGTCCCATATAATTGCATACTCAAGAGCAACATGAATTCAAACGAACTTCATGAATTAGCTCTGTTATGAGTCACAACAGTCATTCCATTTTACAAAATGAACCTAAGGTAACTTGACATGTTCAGATTTTTATTTTATTTTATTTATTTATTTGGAAAATCATGCATTTTATCGTGCAACCTCTTGAAGTTTGGCCTAATTACATAGATATATCATGTTATTCGAGAAATTACAATAATATCTAATATCGTTAGTTCAACTGACAAAAAATTTAGTAAACTCATATAACATTATAATTAAGAAGTGTTTGTAAAGGCTTCTGCTTCTTTGAGAAGGAAAAAGTTGTAGAAAATATTGTAGAGAAAAATTGAGAGCATTTGAAAATAAAAATTAAAAATACCAAAAAGATGTTGAAGTTGATGCTTCTAGCTTTTTGTCTTTTTTTTTTCCAGCTTAATTTTAGATAATTAGAAGCAAAAAGAGTATTCAAAACACTACAAAACAACTTAATTAAAGCTAAAAACTAAAAAGTGTTTTTGCAAAGTTATTGCAAAACAACCCGTTGGATCCCCTGAAAAATTAAACCTATTTAAAACATTATTTACAAGTAGATTCTCAGTTGAGGGGTTATACTTTTAACGTTACAAGCTCTGCTAAGTTTTTTGTGAATTGAACTAACAACATGATGCATTACCATAATTTTCTAAATCACGGAAATAGCTCGGGTTAATTATATTTGGCTACCCTTTGAGATTGTGAAATAACCAAGTGCGACTCTCATTGTTTGAAAATTACAAATTAGCTCCCACAAGTTTGCGAAATTACCAGATCATCCATTTCGTTAGGTTTTTTGCTGAAAAACTGATGATATTCTCTAATTTTAGTATCTAAAATCACAATGCCAAGTACAGATGCATAATGAGTAGTTAGTGCAATGAAAAAATAGGAGAATATCAGCAATTTTTGGCAAAAAAATCTAAAAAAATGGATGATTTGATAATTTCGCAAACTTGTGGGGATTAATTTGTAATTTCCAAACCATGAGGGTAGTGGTTGGTAATTTTATAATCTTAGAGGGTAGTAAGATGTAATTAACCCAAATAGTTTTGTGATTAAGTTAACCCTCAAGAGGGCATAGAGGTTATTATCCTTTTGCTAATGTGAAGAAACGAGTATACATAGAGGGGGTTTTGTGCTTTTGTCCTTACATCACGGTCCAAATATATGATCTGCAGCAGCCTCAGCAGCAACCCCATGGGCTTCCTCGATTCATTTCCAGGGCGAACTACAGCATCCTACAAAGCACAGAATTTTCACCACCAACAAACGTGAGAGTACACATACTCTTTCAAAAAGATATCAAAGTTCTACATAAATATTGCTGTGCTTTTCTTTACTCAAAGAAACAACAGGAAAAATCGGCGGTTGAGGCGATGACCTACAAGCTGTGTACGGAAGAAATATCAAATACATAGTGATGTGATTATAAAAGAATACAAAGAATTAAAGAACTATAAAAATTTGGAGATCTAAACAAGAGCTAATGCTCTAGGTGCAAAACGGCCCGCAAGGCAAGCTCACCTCAACACATCGACAAGGCAAAGGCCCCTCGACACGTAGATAAATTTCGTTGTACTTACTTGAGAGAAAGAGAGAGAGAGAGAGATCGAAGGGATAACTACCTCATCACCCCTAATGAACTACAGAAAGGCTCCTCGTAACGCCCTCTTATGATAATATTAAGATGGAATGCACTTGTAATGTCTCACTCAATATGTTGAATTTCATGTGATTTATTACATTGTTACATAGGCTTTGTTAAGTTTTCGTCACTTGACCAATGACATTGGTTGCTATTATAATTTCACTTGCACAAAAGACGGCATATACGCTACAAAGCTACATGCACCTTCAAAGAGAACAATACATATACGAGTATATGCTGCCACACTCCTGCCGGAAAACATTCAAAGCATTTTCTTTGCCAAGGTTGCATGAAGCATTCATAAAATTAATGCTTCAATAAGCACATTGATCCCAAATAAACCAGAATATAACATAAGAATAAACTTTGACATAAACGAAAGCCCTCTATTACATTCCTGGACTATTAACACCATTTCATGTCTCCACAAACCAGCTAATAATTGGCATATATTTGAAACACCCCCTGAGGTTTGGCATAATTACCAAAATATCCCCTGAGATTTGAATAGTTACCAAAACACCCCTTGAGGTTTGGCATAACTACCAAAATACTCTCTTAGATTTGGATAATTACCAAAACACCCATGAGGTATTGATAAACACGAGAAAAATGTCAATCACCTTCACGTAAAGAATGCAGTAATACTTTTCTGCTCTTATGGCATCTTACCAAGCTCCTCAATTGATGCAAGCGACAGGATATCTCCTCGACAGCCCTATATTAGAAAGAAACATTCACGAAGATAATTATCAAATTCCTATATTCGTTTTATTTGTCAAGCCGGGGGGGGG
>JACFYI010003725.1:411800-442443 GCA_014898755.1 Handroanthus guayacan
CAAAAGAAACCCTTCTCTCATTAGCCTTATTCTGAATCGAACTAGAGAAGGGAAATGTGTTTCTTGGTAGAATTATCAATCTATATTTTAAGGGATAATTACCTCAAAACATTCTAAGGTTTGACTTAATCACAACAACATTTCCTATGGTCCAGGAAATTACAATAACACCATTGTTATTTCAGCTGATAGAAAACACCATTGTCATTATTTCAGCTCACAGAAAACTTAATAGAGTATTGATTTGAGAAATTAAAACATTCCCGAACCATAAGGGCGTGTAATTTTTTACACCACAAAGATCATTCTGTTAACATGTGTGTTATCGGAATCTTTTCAAACTAGAAGGAATGTTACGGTAACTAATTCAACTTTTAAGGGGTATTGCTGTATATCCCTACTTTAACTGTCTTCCTTGTTTGATATGAAGATTTGGATCCCTTATTCTGAGCTATGTGATATTCAGTAACATATTTCCTAGATTAATACAGCTGTGGACTCATATATGTACTCTTGATGTACATCATCTTGGCAGGATACTCTGGAATCTGAGAAAAGTAAAGAAAATGAAGCTAGTAAAAAAGTGGAAAAGGTTTTAGTTGACTCGTCTAACCTTGTTGATTTTGTTGGCAAGCCCGTATTTCATGCTGAGCGCATATATGACCAAACACCCATTGGTGTAGTTATGGGTCTTGCTTGGACTGCAATGGGTGGGTCCACGCTGTACATAGAAACGACTCAGGTCGAGCAAGGTGAAGGTAAAGGGGCTCTCAATATCACTGGACAACTTGGAGATGTGATGAAAGAAAGTGCTCAGATTGCTCACACCGTTGCCAGGGCCATATTGCTTGAGAAGGAACCCGAGAATCAGTTTTTTGCCAACACGAAGCTTCATCTTCATGTTCCGGCTGGTGCTACCCCTAAGGACGGTCCTAGTGCTGGTTGCACCATGATAACATCCTTGCTATCACTTGCCATGAACAAACCTGTAAAGAAGGACCTTGCCATGACTGGAGAAGTCACGTTAACAAGAAAAATTCTTCCTATTGGTGGGGTATGTCGATCAAACTTTAAAAATCTATCACGAAAGTGGGAGGAAAATTACTCCATCATCCGAAGTATGGACATTGCCCACTAAACTTGTTTTTTGTTGCATTCTGCCATCTAATCTATATTTTTTTACACTTACAATCTTTGAATATTTCCACTGCATTCCGCCGTAATTCTTCCATGTGCGGGGCACTAACTAATTTTAAGACTATTTTTGTCCATTCATTGATAACTTTGGATTTCATCATCTTAACAAGGGAGAAAACGGGGAAAGTGTTAAATGAAAAAAATATTCAAAATTATATGTGAGTGGATAAAATACTCTTCAAATTAGTCATGTGGCCGGCACATGGAAGAAATACGGTGGAATTTTCAGTCAGCAATGATCAAAGATGGTAAAGTGTAAAAAATCATTTAGTTTAGATAATACAGTGTAACCAAAAGGTCCATAGCCTGGATCGGAGGACATGTTTTCCCTCAGGCGGAATATTGTTATTATACATGTTCGGTTTGGATGCCTTATCTTCATTGCAG
Organism: Handroanthus guayacan; assembly: GCA_014898755.1. NCBI lineage: Eukaryota > Viridiplantae > Streptophyta > Magnoliopsida > Lamiales > Bignoniaceae > Handroanthus > Handroanthus guayacan. The sequence continues at coordinate 413,385 of JACFYI010003725.1, forward strand.
CCCATTTTGTGCCTAATCCTTTAACATCAATGTGGTGCAAGATTTACTAATCATCACCATCATCCATCTTATGTAGCATCCGCAGTGTCCATAATGTGCCGTATCTGGAAAAATTAATTGTTCCACGTCATTATCACATCACTGTGCGTTAAACAAAAAATTCCTGTAATTCACTGATAAATTTACTTCGTGTAACTACAGGTCAAGGAAAAGACAATTGCTGCAAGACGGAGCGATGTGAAGACAATCATATTTCCTTCAGCTAACAGGAGAGATTTTGATGAGCTAGCACCTAATGTGAAGGAAGGCCTTGAGGTACATTTTGTTGATGATTACGCCCAAATATACGATTTGGCTTTCAGTGACAGTCACAATGCTGCACAGTAATGTCGTCTTTCTTGTTTGAGCCTCCCCTTCATGGCAACAATCGGTGGGTCTTGTTGTACTTTCGTAGCTCAGTACTTTACCATCGACGTCTGTATACTAAAATACGTCAGGAGGAGATACAGTATCCTCATTCATTGATTCAAAATTATAGCTGTGTAGCAACTGACTGATCTTCCGTAAAAGATCCTGAGAGATCTCATTCACTTCCCCCTTTTTTGCTTTAAATTGGTGCTAATAAAGGGTGGAGGAAACAAATGAAAATTGCTTTATCTTTCAGAAAGTTTAGGTTGTACCCCATCTTGCTTACACATTATGTTCTTTTCTGTTTTTTCAAGAATGAGCAAATACTTTAGTCTGAAGATATACTGTTCAGCTACACGTTCTTGCTATGTGCACTAAGTGATATCTCATGTATTTTATTGACTGGTGGTTCGTATAGGTATTTGTTATTTCAATGGTAGCAAATTTTTTATTTTAGGGTTTTTGAGTCTTAAAGTTGATCACTATATAACGTGCCGTTGTTTGCATGAAGAATGATGATGCATCTTGACAAGCGAAGATGAACTAACATACAGGCTCATGGTAAAACTTCATCAGGGTTCGACATATTGGTTGGTCAAGATCATGCACAACTAGTAGGTTGAGGTCTTGACCTTAAATCAGAGAACATGTTTAGAGTTGTTGGGAATATCCAAATCCCTTGAGTCAACGAGTGTGTTAGATGAGGAATTTTGGTCGAACAACAAGTCGAAGAATTAGGGGTTGAATGAATCAAAATTGATGGTATTTATTGTGCGAGGTTGATGTTTCTCAATGAGATCAAGTTCAGGTGGTACTATCTAATTAATCTACATAGTCTTATTTGATGGTTGAGATTAAACAAGTCGTTCAAGTTGAGCAGGGTTCCTTCCGAACCCACTAGTATGTCGTTCCAGTCGAGCAAGGGTATCAATGAGGTTCCTATTGAATCACAATGAGATGCATGGATCTTCGAGTATTTTGAAATTTTGAGTTAGTGTCCCGCCAAATGGGCAAATTTCAAACCCAAGCTACTAGTCAAACATTGAATCCGAATATGTCTCACATGACATATAGGTCAAGCATGCCACCGGGTAAGGCAAGGAACAAGAAAGAAGTATTCTCTTTATATGTTAAATTTTCTATTAAAAATATAAATAATAATATAAGAAATATTGATTTGTGTAACAAAAAAAAAAAAAGAAATATTGAGTATAAGATATGTGTAAATAATATCAATTTTGCATTTTTATACTTCTTTCAAGTTAATTCGATGAGGTTCCCAAAAAAGAGAAGTTAATTCACTGAGTCAAAAGGGGAATAAAGAACGTATGGGTGGTTAATTTTTTGGGGATAGTTATGTTTATATCTCCTGACATTTACAGTAATTATCAAGGTACTCTTGGAATTGGAATTAACTATTATTATATTCTCTATTGTGCAGTTCAGCAAACACGTAATTAAAATTATACATTCTGAAAATATGCATGTATTACAGTAGTTTTCTATACTTATGCATATTTTATAGTTACATCCGCTAAATTGGGGGCTTAATTTGTAATATCTAAAATTTTCAGAGAGTGTAATGGTAACTATTCAAACTTTAAGGGTGTAAGGATAATTATTCAAATTTCAGGATGTTTGAATTATTATACTGAAACTCGAGGGTGGTCATGTTCAGGTAATTATCCCTATTATTTTTCATATGCTCGTTAGCAGTGAAGAGTTTGTTTAGATTGTCTTTATACCATCAGCTAATGACTTAATGGAATGCCTAAAAAATGTATTTTGCCAATTTAATACTACAAAATCAACATAAAAGTGTGATTTTGAGTCCTTGAAAGTAAAGCACAGTTATAACCTATTAATAAAGTAACTAAATAAAAATTATTTGTGTTTGATGAGGCCTTTGTTTTAGTGACGAAAAGGATGTATCAGCATGTGGTGATGTTTTTTTATCGTATGATAACTTTTATGATTTTTCAGTTGTATAGAATTATTCTTTGGTTGTTATTGTGTTGATTTTTTATCTTTCCATTGTTATTGATATATCATCAAATTAGAATCTTTTATCTTTCAATCTCATTATTAGGATTAAGAAATTTAAAAACTCAATCCCTTTATTGAGATTTGTTTCGATTCTAACAAGTTAATATTTAAGCATCAAAACTTCTTATATGTTTCTTTCTTTTTTGGTTTAGTAGGAAATATAATACTTGCCAACTAATTTGATGCTAATTACATGGTTGGATGTCTTTTAATTTATATTATTATAAAAAGAAAGATTATTTTATTTCTAAATTGGCAGTTTGGATAGCGATTTTATAATTTCAAATTTGTCCTTCAATTGCAATGGGCCGTCACTATTATTTTATTTTATACTTATTGATCTTTTAAATGATATTGAACTCAGATATATGTGGAGATCACGTGCATGGTTACCGATTTTTCTAAAAGAAGTATTTGTTGCTACGAACAATATTTAGGTCCCTAATTCCACGAGCCTCTTTTCTGTTTGTTAGATTCTATTTTTGGATAATTTCTAGGAAAAAAAAACAAAATTTTCCTATAAATACTTTTGCTGTCACTTTTCTCATACTTATATTGCTACACATTTTTTATAACATCATAATCATGTGAAAAAGTACATACATATCAAATATTGTTTGGAAAGACAAATATATATATTTTTTTAAAAAAATAATTTTAGAGTAATTATTCCCTTTTTTCCCGGAAGAATATTGAATTCTTTCGGTAATACAATTCTAATTATAGCCAAACTAAGTGTTTACTATATTATAGGATAAGCACTCAAAGAGAGTCCTTCATGGTAACTACCACTTATATATGATTATTTAATTCATTAGTCGTGTTCTTCATTCTTCATTCATATATACGCACACATATATATATGTATATATATACACACAGATAATACACACACACATACACATTACTTTCTTGATTCTCTCTCTCTCTGTATATATATTTCTAAGCCTGTTTTTAGGTTATATAATATATACATATACACATGTACATGTATATATACCTATATATTTTATAACAGGAAAAACGATTGCTTCATTTAATTCAAAGTACAATATGAACGAAGATATTGATCAGAACAATAAGAATATTATATTGGGGGAAGAAGAAGAAGATGATGATGAAGAAGGAGTTGAAGCCTTTGTTTCTAGTGTTCTTAACACTTTTGAGTATGAAAATTCAAGCGACAATGGTAGTGAAAATTCGAGCATTAACAATGATGAGGTACTAATTAGTTACTTTAATTTCTTTAATTAGTATGTATTTTTCAGTCTGTTTAGGGACTTGGTTGTCTAGTATTTTTTTGTTATAATTACTTGCATGCATGGCTTTTCTTGTTTTTTTGCATGCATGGAATTTTATAATTTCATTGTAATAAAGGGTGTTGATCACATGGGGGAACGGCTAATATGTTCAACTAGTAGATGAATATGTTGTGAATATATGTAAGGTACAATACCTAGCTAAAAATTAAGTCCAATACAGACTGTTGTACAGTAGAAGAATTTTCAAGATTGTTATGCGGTAGAAAAGAATGACTAGATATTTGTATGAGACGAACTTATTAATCTTTATATTGAGAAACATCCACCTTGCTTTTGTAATAAAGGCCTCGTTTGACAGGTAGATTAGTATGAGCAATTGGCAGTCGATTCATTTAGGACTGATTGCACAATTAATTCAGAGTATATTAGTTAATCTTATGTTTCATTTAATTTGTTAATATTGTTGTAGATGTTCTTGAATAAACTTTAGCGTATGGCAATTGAGAATTATGGCAATTGAGAATTTGAGATCATCGGTATTTGTCTTTCACATAATGAAATCACATGTTTGATTGGGTAGATTAATTAGTTTTGATGCACAATCGATCCATTGAATATTGAAGGTAAAATTAAGTTTATATTAGTTAATCTTGTCGTCCGTTTGGTGATTTTGATTAAGTTTATATTAGTTCATATTAAGTTTATGATTAGTTAATCTACGCATAATTACAATTTATGATAGGTATTGCTTCAATATTATTAGCTCATGGTAATAATATTTCCTGACTCACAACTTGTTACTAGTTCCATAATTATAACTTGTAACTTACTATATTTCAATTATTAAAGGCACACTTCTTAATTGTACATGGTGTTTATTAATCTCTTTTATTCTTTAATTTTTGTAGAGAGTAACTGTGGACCGTAGCCCACTTGGCTTGAAACTTAGCAAGACAAAATCTTTTATGAATTTGTTGTCATCAAAATTCCAATCTTTGCCTGATCAGAAATTTGAGAAAAACGATTCCATTCAAGATACAGATACTTTCACTGATAAGAAATTTGGGGAAAGCGATTCCATTCAAGATACGGATACTTCCACCGATCAGAATTTTGAGAGAAGCGATTCTATTCAACGTACAGATCCATCATCGACGTTCAAATATCAGAAATTAAAAGCTTCCAATTTCCCCATAAAGTGTGTCAAAATTGGTGCATGGCAGGTATATATTGATTATATAATTATAAGCCTCTTTTCTTGCATAAATTATACATTAATGTGGAATTAATTATAATAAATGCATAAATTTTTATTTATTTATTTATTTATTTATTTTGCAGAGGATTTCTAGGTATGACGGAGAATTAGTAGCCAAATTTTATTACGCCAAGAAAAAAATAATTTGGGAATTTATTGATGGACCATTAAAGAGCAAGATAGAAATATTATGGTCTGATATTAGTGCAATTAAGGCTATCTTGCATGATAATCAGCTGGGAATTCTGGCACTTGAGGTAATTAGTGCAAATATTTTTAGATTCCTTGGATCAATTTGAGTTATTAATTAATATTTTTCTTTATATTTTATATAAATTAAGTAATACTTTTTGCAGTTGAGTAATCCACCTACTTTTTTCAAAGAAGTTGATCCTCAACCAAGAAAGCATAGCGTTTGGAAACCTTGGATTGATTTTACAGGGAATCATGCTTCCATTTCGAGGTATTTTTTTTAATTTTTAATTTGAAAGAGTCTTAATTTTTTTGTCGAATAAATGACGACATTTCACATCCTCAAATTTATTGATTATGGTAGGTTGCTTTTTTAAAAATAACTTAAATATACGCGACCTCCTCCACAAAAAATTATTGAAGCAAACTCCTAAACTTTAATTATGCAGTCGAAAAATTGACATGTGACTTTTATTTATGTACCTTAATTAATAATATTTTCATCATCTTTTGCCTGTTCAAGAAGGAGAAAAAAAAATGAGAACCCTTTTTCGATAATACATATTAAAATCACACGACAGGCTTTTGATTGCATATTTCTTATGAAAAATTCTCTTGACGAGAAAATGTAAATTACTTTTAAATTAATTTTTAGAGCTAATATATATGTCAAAACTAAATTTATTTTACGGGGTGAAGTATCTTTTTTTTTCTTTCTTTCTTTCTTTCTTTTATAAAAAGGGGTGAAGTATCATTTACATTTTATCTTTTTGCATTCACTATAATAAGTTTATATCTTGTGCCTCTTTTAACCAGGAGACATTGTGGGTACTTTGCTCCTAAAGTCCTCGATAGACACTATGAGAAGCTTCTAGAATGTGATCCACGCCTCTTCGAATTAAATCAACAACCATTCCCGAGTAGCCAATCTCCTTTTTTCAAGTCATTGAAGGTTAGAGCTCCAAGAAATATTCCTCACAATTTGAGTAATTTGGGACAAGGGGTTTCACCAGTGATGCAGCATCCAAATCTAAACCCAACCAGAATAGTTACCAGAGCGGCTTTGCCAGCGGCACAATATTCAAATCCAAATCCATCCATAATAGCGATTGGAGAGGTTTCGCCGATTTTGCAGTGCCCAAATTCAAATCCAACCAGGATAGGTATTGGGGAGGTTTTACCAATGGTGCAGTGTCCAAATCCAAATCCAACCAGAATAGCTACCGGAGAGTTTTCGCCAATGGTGCAGTATTCAAACCCAAATCCAAGTCCAAATCCATCCAGAATAGGCAGTGGAGAGGTTTCGCCAATGGTACTGTACCCAAATCCAACCAGAATAGCTAATGGAAAGGTTGTGCCAATGGTGCAGTATCGAAGTCTAAATCCAACCAGGATAGCTGGTAGAGAGGTTTTGCCAATGGTGCAGTGCCCAAATACAAATCGAACCAAAATAGCTACTGGAGGGGTTTCGGCAATGGTGCAGTATCCAAATTCAAATCCAACCAAAAGAACTATTGGAGAGGTTTCACTGGCGATGCATGGCCCAAATCCGAATCGAACCAAAGTAGCTATTGGAGAGGTTTCGTCAATGGTGCAGCATCCAAATTCAAATCCGACCAGAATAGCTACTGTAGGGGTCTCGCCAATGATGCAATATCGAAACCTAAATCCAAACACTCGATATCCAAATAATCCAACTGCAGAAGCTCTTGTTAGAGTAACTCCAAATCAATCTTTCATTAGATCGCCTCTAATAGGTACAAGATGCATTATAATTTACATATTTTGAATTTTTGAACTTCCTCACCAATTTAATACTTATGAGTTTTTCTTAATATTTTTCTTTTGGTTCTCATTTATGAATTTTCCAGGTACAAATGGGAGGCCAGTAAATTACCAAGTTGTGAATCGAAGGCCACCTGAAATGGTGAATTTTCCAGGGCAAAATAGTAACTACAAGCAAGATCAATCTACGCGTGCTTCTCAAAATTGTAACTCAAATGAGCAGATAGAATTGAGTGATATTGAGAGCTTCATAATACAGGACTATCAAGAATACAACCCTTAAGCCATATGTGCTAGTAACTAATTGTTACTAATTAAGATTATTTTGACATTATTTTTTATTTTTCTAGAGAAAATGTGATGATATGGTTTACGTTTTATGGATATTATATGTGTTTTCTTGATTTGTGTATATTGTATACATCCATTGTATGAAATATATATATATATATATGTGTGTGTGTGTGTGTGTGTGTATGGTATTTATGGGTGATAAGAATCATAAGATTGTGACAATATTTTTTTGAATGAATATTCATGGTATTTTTGTGCATGATATGTTAAAATTTATATTACAAATTTGAATATGAAGGATGCTCAATGATATTGTCTTCCTTGAAAGGATTGATCGTTGGCTTCCACCAACCCAACACATTTGCTTATTAAAAATTAAATTTAATTTGGTTAAAAATAGTTTCTTTTCATTTTTTTAAAATTTTAAAAGTTAATTTGGTTAAACAAATAGTGTTTTCTTGACTTTCCTTAGAAGAAAACCAAAATTTTAACACAATGAAAGAAGAAATGTTAGAGATTAAATTAAATGATAATATGAAATTTGTCACTAGTTATATATATATATATATATAAGGACAAATTTTTTCTTTTATCATGACAATAATTTTAACAAATTTAATAATAACAAAATAGTGTAAATAGGTGACAAGTAGTGATGCCGTAATATCAATAAAAATCTTGTGACAAATCATACTTACATTTTTGGTTATCAAGTTGTTAATATAAATGTGGGTTACTGATTGTGAATAGTGACAATTTAAAACACTGGTTTTTACTAACTATTATAAGACTTATCATGACAAAGGAAAAGTTACTGTCACTTAACAAAATTATCAATGATAAAATAAAAATCATTGTCACTTAATACATGTTATTAATGATAAAATTTACATCATTGATTATTTCTTTAACTAATATTATATTTTGGTGTAACATTTGTGAAATTGAGATGAAACTTTGCTTGGTTTCAAACTTTTTGTATAAACATGATTTTAATTAATAATAAAATCTAATTATAGGGGTATTTTTATTAAATAATGCAAAAATAGCCAAAATGAATCTCGAAAAGTCATTGGAGGGATGACATTGGAGGAAAAAGTAAACATAGAGAAGATTTTGTAATTGAAGAGAAAAATTAATTGGAAATGAAAATAAATCACTCTAAGAATATGAACAATTTTATTTAAAATGTTCGAGTTTTTTGATGAAATGTTAAAACCTACACAAAAAGTTATGCTCAACGTAGATATATTTCATGGAAATCATTATGCCATATGCTGACTTGCACAATAAATTATAAAATGAAATGAAAGATTGGTGGAATAGGCTATAATAAATTTGGTTTGAATACCCAAGTTATAAAAAATAAAAAATAAAAATAAATATGAAATTGTTTATGTTTTAAGTGTTGAAACTAACGATAAGAAAGTATTATAAAAATGAATACAATAATTAATTTGGCATGATATTAATTTTGCTTGAAGAGTTAAAATTGTAAGTTATTGTTATACATTCTATATATCTTAAGTTAATTTATGTTGAACTGATGAGCCCTAGGTTAATTAATTGATTCAAATGAGGTCTCATGACTATGAGGTTATGAGTTCGAATCCTATCGAGCGCGTATGGACTTTTCATCTATCCCATGATAACTTTAATTCTGCTATATAATAGCTTGATTTATAATATATTGATAATATAATAATTGAATGTAATTGCTTCTATAAAAAAAAAAAAAAAAGTTAATTTATGTCGATAAAAGAGAAGCCTTTGGAAAGTAGCTAGCCATGTACTTCAACCTTTGCAATGAGAGACCTTTCTCCTACCTTTCTAATCTCTAAATTGTGGGGATTGTCTCCTAAAGTTCAAATGATTCAACTATCTTTTGAATGTCGTACATAATTTTGGGATGGACAAGTGGCTTGAATCATTATGGTGGATTTCATAGATGTCACTCTAAAATTTTAATAGTCCATAAAAGTCACTGTCACATAAGACATTATATTCTTACTTAGTAGTGAGCATAAATTTCCTTCATGCAGTTTAATAAAAAGAAGATTGATATTTTTCTTCTGGTTACGCGAAAGTCGAAACCATATTTGACTAATGGAGTAAAAAGTTGCAAGTTGAAAGGTAAAATAGTTTTAGATTGATAAGTTTTGCTTTGACAATAGTAGAATTATTTCGGCGTTTTTACTAAATGTTTTGAGATGGCGTTTGGGAGGATAGTTGGGCCAAATACTCTAATCAAGCTCGCTGGTGATTATCCTAGATAACAATTGAGATTATGTTTGATATACAAGATTATCTTTGCCACTATGAAAATTAGGCTATATCTTTTGTTTGGTAGGTATATACTACAGGAGATTATTTTAAGGAATCACCAAGCTATCCCTTGGAAAATTTTCCAGTTTTCACTACTTTTATATTTTTTCTTTTTTATGTGTACTTTTTCTTTTTTTCCATTTCATGTGCTTGTTGAAATTATAAGGAACGTTGAACAACAAATGGGGCCTATTCCTTTGTCAAAATTCGTCCTTCAAATTCATATTTGCCCTTTGCCAAAAAATTCACCCACCATAACACCTTTTGTACATAGACAACTACCATATACATCTTAAACATATGCAATATATATATATATATTTGATCGACTATCAATTAACTTGAATTGCACTATGCACAGTGAGTGAATCATAATATGGAAAGATGATAAGACAGTATGTTGTATTTTTAACTTGCAGCCATTGCTTGTTGCATTTTTGGCTGAAAATTGATTTAATGCAGAAGATTCCACAAATATGACATCGTGCAATTTCACTCACATGACTGAACATGCTAGTATTCCATGCCATGGAAGCTGACACTCAACTATGTCTCCAAGCCCGGCATTTTTCCTTGCCTGGGGATGAAACATCAAAATCAACTAACTTGATGTAAAAGTACTTAAAATTGATGGCATTAATGTAAAAACATATTTAAAATTGATGGCCTTAACGTAAGAAGTACTTAAGATTGACTCTAACGAACGTTGTATTGTACAATATAGAGACATTTATCTATAGCCAAAATAAATATCATTCCGTAAAACTTCCTCATAATTAGAAACTGAGTAATCTGGCTTTTCACTCAACTGAAATAAACAAACACTTGACAATTACGGATGAATCACAGTACAGAGGAAGACTGAGATTATTTGAAAAGGAGACGAATCAAAATGAATCCAAGGATTACAATACGTACTTGAAGAGGATGCAAACAATGGCTAATTTTGCCAGATATACACTTCGTGAGGCTTCATTAGATTTCAAACAAAGTTAATTTCAGCCGCTACTGACCGAAGAGGTTAGGATTCGTAAATGGTGGATGAAAGAGAGAGCTCCTACCATACAGTGATGGTAGGTAAGAAGTGCAATATCAGAATTAATTGTGAGCAATGGCCTCTTTGTAAAATTTCATTACAATTATAGGGATAAATGAGTAATTTTCCTATTTTAATATAGCTAATCGTGGAGGGAAGATTGGCATTCTCCGGCCAAAATGTGCAAGGACAGTGTAGCCTAATATTGGCTACAGTGGCTGGCTCGACATTTTTGCTTAGCCAGCCTAATTACTTAATTTATCCTACCAAACTAAAGACTGGGCTATGTGAGATGGTATTGTAGGACCTAATCTTATCTATCAAACATTGCCTAAAGAAACTTACTCGTTCCACTTTGGTTGTTACAAAATAAGGACTGTAACTTCTATTTATATCTTCTAGTTACCTCCTCAAGTATTCATCCAACGATTTTAAACTATCCTCTAAAAGTTTTTCAAAAAATAATTTTCTCAACTATTTTCACAATATTAAGCAAGTGGCTTTTAGAAGCTTCAACTATATAGAAAGACTTGATTTTCAAGCCTCTATACAAATGTTTAGAACTTGATAGAATAAAAAAGAAGATGTTCTCTTTAGTATCCAAATTCTAAGCTAGGCCGAATTTTTGTAATGCACCCAACGTGGATGGTTATATTTAAGATAATTACCGAAATATTGTTCAAGTTTGATCTAATTATAAAAGTACTCTTTGAAATTCAAGAAATTAGAAAAATTAAAATATTAGTCCTATAAATTATACCCGATTTAAATCATAGTAATAAACTACTTAAAATAATCTGTTTAGTCCGACAACTTCACTAAGCGTTGCAATTGAGGGACTTCCATTAACAAATAGACCGACATCCATTAAGTCTCCCATATAACAAGGAGATTTGGTCATTTGCTGCCACATCAGTGTTGGAGGGAAATATTTAAACACATTTGTTAAAAAATGAATTAGTAAGTTAATAATATTATTATTATTAGGTTATAGATGATTATTAAAGTGAATTAATATTTAAGGATAATTTAAACATGACACACAAAAAGACACCAGTAAAATAATTACTTTTGGCTCTCATAGTACTTTATATATAATACAAATGATAAATAATTTTAAATTTACATTTTATCTTCACTCACAACACCAAAAATGGCATGATTTAATATTTACAGTAAAAAATATATCATCCAAAAATATAACCAAATAATACTTCACAATCCAAAATAATTTCTACTTAATATCAAAATATAAACAATTACCTTGTAATTATCATTTAAAATAAGATTAATTTTGTCAACTAATTTAAAAACATATCAAAATAACTACCTAAGGTTTTCAAACTTTATATATGGTATTGATATTGTTTTCTTTATAATGTAATTTTTTAATTGAATCAATGTTTACAAATTTGGAGACCTATCAAACCGCTAATCCGGCCATCAAATACTAAAAATCGACCAAGTTGAACTGCTTGATTTAGAAAGATATTTCGGCCACAACAATTTAAATTTTTGTAACATGTCTATATTAGCTAACGTTGAATTTTTAATATTAAATTTACCAAACCAGACCACGTACGCCCCTACTTTAAGAGGGGTTAGCAATTTAATCCCATCCCGAAGCACAAAAAAATAAATAAAAAGATAAAATGAATTTAACCCTGTTTTAAACTCTCTAAAATATTTGGACCAACATTGCAATTTTAAATTTTTAATTCCGTTATGCGCCGTCGTTTTGACACCATTGCCTATACTCTTCCCCAATTCTCCAACTGCCTTAAACCCCTCCTAAACCTAAAACCCCTCCTAAACCTAAAACCCTCCCCAAATTTCTACACAAACAAGAAATCCTTATGATCAATCCCATTATAATTATTCAGAAAAGATGTCATCTTTGATACTCAAAAGATTATGCAACAACAAATCAGTTCACAATTCCTTCCTCAGAATCAATTTATTCACCCGAACATTATTTTCTCTCTCTGAACCCCATTTTCACGATTCTCCTATTCCAGTTAATAATCAGCCAGTTCCAGCTTCTAGCTATGCATTTTTAGCGAATAAAAATAATGGGTGTTCATATTTTCATGGAAATTGGAAGGTTCCAATCCCATATGATTGTAATCTCGTGCGGTTTTTAAGCTCACAAGCTGCTGTTGAGGCATCCACTTCTGATGGGCTGACAGTGGAAGGCATTATTGCAAATAATTGGGTCATTCATGATGAAAATGAGAGTGATTGGAGGAGCCATGCCGCTGCCATTGCTCAATCCATTCATCTTATCAAGAAACGCCTAAGGGTATGTTTGTAATTCTGACAGTTTTCTCGTATATTTGGATTTTATTGTTGTTATTTCTTGAATTTGAGGTCAAAATTTTGAACTTCGTGTGCTGTTTTGGTGCTATATGTTCTTTGGTTGTACTAGTTGCCCTGTTTTTGTGACGAGTTAAACGTTAATTTTGTGGAATGGTGATGTGTATGCATTTACTTAGTTCATTTTCTTCACTCTTGATCTTCACGAGAACAGTAGGATTCAGTACTGATGTTTAGGGTAAAATCTTATTAATTGATCTTGCATATAATACATTTTGGGATAATTAATTATCTCAACAACCCGTGAGCTTTGATCTAATAACATATACCCTGTGGATTGGAAATTACAGTAGCATCCCATGTTGTTCTAATAAGGGGAAATGACAATATCACTTATTGTAATTTTGCTTTTTCCAGTAGATGTATATTCGAAATGTTACTACATAATTGTGGTAAAAACTTTTCCGATTATTGTTTAGGGTGGCACAAAAAGGAACTGGACAGGTATAGTATTTTAAGTTATTGACATTGTCTTATATTATTGTTTTTGTTTGATAGAAGCTATTGCTTTATGTTTATTATAGATGTCCACAATGAAAGCTGATTTTGTCTTTGTTTTTGTGTGATAGTGGAAGAAATTAATACCTAGACTGAAGATATTATCCGAAGAGTTAGATAAGCCAGACCTATGGGATGATCCTGCACGTGCAGGAAAGATAAGCAGAGAGCATGGTTCGATTATGGGGAAAATGAAAGAGGTTAATGCTTTTGAACAAGAACTAATTGAACATATTGATATGATAAAGCTTGCTCGAGAAGAGAATGATTCAGAATTGGAATCGGTGGGGCTTCAATTTTCTCTTTCTAGGCACGTAATCCATTTTTTTTTTCCAAGTGTTTTTGCATTATTTTTACTCTTGGAGAGAATAATGCAGTTCTATGATTTTGGCTTTTACTAATGGCATAGACCTTTTTCCCCTTCTTTTGGTACTAAATTATCTTATGACAAGATTAATTATGATGGAAATGCAGTGTCCCAAGTGATGACAGTTTGTTTTATAAAAGGGATAATTACCTCATTTTGGCACAGTTATTAAAATACCTCCTGAGGTTTGGATGATTACCATTATACTTCGTATTGTTAGTTTAGCTGACGGATAATTACAATCACACCCTTGAAAATTCTAAAACATTAAAAGTAGGCCCCTGGACAAAAAGGTGTAATTGTAATTGCACATAAACTTAGCGGGTATAATTATAATTATGCGTGATTGCGTGATGCTAAACTAGCAATAGGAGGTGTAATGTTAATTATCTAAACCTCAGGGTATTTTGGTAATTATGTCAAATCTTTGGGGCTGTTGAGGTAATTATCCCTTTTCAAATTTGCCTGGAGTAGGGACTGTGATAGTACCTAAGGCAAGATCGTGAATCTTTAGGGATACATGCTTGCAGGGTGCACACTGTCAGTTTCGGTATTATGGTCCTCTAGGGTCAAATGTTTAAGTTGTAAGTTCTTGTGGAACTTTCTCATATGTTTGGTTCTTGGATTTTAAAGAAAACACTAAGGAAAAATATTTTCTAATGATACGATTTTGTGGTAAACTTTTTGGTACTTTTCAATTTCCTTTCTCTTTCACTTTGCCATGTCTATAAACCTCTATAATTTTCATTGAAACCTTCTCCCTTAAGCCCACTTGTCAGTGGGAAGTATCATTCTAACACAAAGAACCATATACTTGTAAATGTGCGCTATGGTGTTGTTTTCATGTGGGGATGATGTGAATATTGAAGAGTTGACTTAGCTTTTCTTTAATTACTATGCTGTCCTAACCCAATCCATTATTCTTCTAATTGCAGGAATCACTAAAAGCTCTACTTGCGCTAAGGAGAAACATCAAAGAAAAAGAGCTCGAAGCTTTGTTAGCTGGAGAGCATGACCCTTGCTCTTGTTTCATAGAGGTGAAGTTATGCATAGATTTTTCATTTTACTTAGAGGGTGTTTGCAAGGTAAAAGTTTGAAAATAGAAGGTAAAAGTTTCTTAAAAGCTGCAGAATTTAGGTGAGGTTTACTTTTGACTTTTAGCTTTTTTCCCCTTATTTAACTTTGGAATTTTTTAATCCACTTAGGGGGCGTTTGCAAGAGCTTGGACTTTTTGGAGAAGTAAAAAGCTTTAGAGAAAGTTGTGGTGAAAGTAGATTATTTAAAAATAGAAATTAAAAGTTCCTGGGGTGAGAGTTATTTTTGACTTTTAGTTTTTTTTTGTTTAACATTAGAGAATTAAAAGTGGAAGTACTCCTTCCAGACACTCCAGAACAACTAAAAGCTGAAAAGGACTTCTATAAAATTGTTGCAAACTCCCTCATAATATATTACCATGTAATCGATTTTGACATTTATCCTCTGCATGAATATTTTATTTTGTTATGTGTCTTTTTGTCCTAAAACCTTTTTGTTTTACATACCGAATTCAAATCGATCAACAGCACTTTCCTAATCGCTGTAGGTACAAGCTGGAGCCGGTGGTACTGAGAGCATGGACTGGGCTTCAATGGTCATGCAGATGTATAAAAGGTGGGCTGAAAATCGGGGCTTCGGGGTTACCGTTGTGGATGAAATGCCTGGCGATATTGCAGGAATCAAGGTTCATATTGAATCTCAGTTATCACCCTTACCTTTTTCTTGAAAATCCATTTTCTCTTATTTATTTCATATTTTGTGTTTCATTTTATGATTAGCGAGCCACAATCAAAGTGGATGGGGAGTTTGCATTTGGATATGCCAAAGCAGAAGTTGGTGCGCATCGTTTAGTACGTATCTCTCCATTTGATAGCAATAAGCGCAGGCATACATCATTTGCTTCTGTAGCTGTAATTCCAATTCTAGGCGAAGGATTTTCCCATGTTCAAATCAACGAGTCAGACCTTCGGATTGAGCGGTTCCGAGCTGGAGGGGCTGGGGGTCAGCACGTCAACACAACTGAGAGTGCCGTTCGGATCACTCACATTCCTACTGGAGTCACTGCCTCTTGTCAAAATGAAAGGTATGGCATGATGCCTTTTCTATTCAAAACCTTTAATAGGCATCTCTCCATTTGGGCTTAATGCCGTGTTCGCAACAGAAAAAACCCTTTTCAACTTTTAACTGAAATTTAGCTCTTTTGGAATGTGTCGAAGTGGTGCTTCTATTTTAATTCTCTAAAGTTAAGCAACTATAGCTTTTTGATACTTTTAACTTCTAGTTTCACATATCCTTAACTTTCACTATAGCTTTCTCTAGAGTTTTTAACTTTTGCAAAAAGTGAAAGCTATTGCAAACTCTATTTTAAGAGTCTAATTGACATTGCTTCTACTTTGAAATCAAGTTATTTTAAATTTACATAAGTTGATAAGTTAATCATAAAAGTGAATAGTTAAAATTGAGACTGCTTGCAGCTACAAGCCTAAACCTCATGAAAAGTTGATTGTGCATGTTTGGACGGCATTAATGTTTTAAATTATTGTCTGAACCCAAAAACAATATTCCTAGCTTTATCAAATAGGGATAGTATCGTATTTTTTCCTTGATTTCTCACTAACAAAAGCACAAGCCACTTACTCAAAACACGCTCTGGATTACTTTTAGCAATAGCTAGTAGTAAAAGCATTATCAAATACCTTTCACTTATGAGTTTTCTCTTAGCAACATAGGTCACAGAATCAGAACAAGATGTCTGCCATGGCGGTGCTCCAATCTCGTTTGGACCAACTTGAAATCGAACGACAAGCTCGGATAAACGCAGAGCACACGCAGTCCCTCACCGACATAAATTTTGGCAGCCAAATACGATCTTACGTCCTTCATGTACGTATTCATTTGAACTATTTCATTATTAAAAATGCTTTATAATGTGCCTCTCCCTGATCGATCGTTTTCATAAAACCAGCCTTACAGAATGGTGAAGGATCATCGGACAGATTATGAGGTTTCAGATCCTGATTCTGTTCTTCAAGGTGATCTTGATGGCTTTGTCTTGAGCTTTCTTTCTGCCTCTTTAGACAAAAACGAAGATGACAACAACATATGATGTTTTGACAACTAAGTTACCGTATTAGCTGAAGGTCCATATTGAAAATTGCTAGCATATGATAGCCAGAATCTTGTAGAAAATTTATTAGGAATAATTACCTCAGCAGCTTCGTGATTTTGCCTAATTACAGAAACACTCCCAAGGTTTGAAAAATTACATAGCGCGTTGTTTTTACTCAACTGACAGAAAATTTAATGGAATCTGCAACAACAATACACTCGATCATTGAAAAATCTAACAAGTTGATTGAAGTATTACGAGTAGATGCCTGTTATTCTAATATGGTTTAGCTTTTAGCGGATCTAATTGTAATGTGTCACAGTTCTATTAAGTTTTTTATGGCAGGCATTTATTGGGATTTTTCAAACCATAGCGAGTATCCTGTAATTAGATTGTATCTCATGAATGGCAAGGTAATTACCCAATTAATTATTTGGTTTGTATCATGTATAGCAATTTGTGTCAAGGGGATACGAGATATCATCCCAACAATTTTTGCTAGTTATTAATCTTATAAGAGTATAACATTATTATATTGCTTTTGTCTATGGAGAAGAACAGGATATCTTTTTTCTCATTTTCTTTTGTGTTTACTTCTCTTATGTGAATGCTCCTTTGAGTCTTTCTGAGGTAATTGCTTGATGTTCCTTATTTAACCACAATAATCTGAGTTTGAAGAGGGATTCAATAAAACACAAGAACTATTTTAATAGTTGATTTTAACTTCAATATCTTATAGAATCCAAGCATTAATATCAAGTCTGAAGTCAATAAAAATTCAAAACCTGATGAGAAAATATTCTCAAATAATTAAAACAATAGTTACATTAAAAGTACACGTTATTTTATTAAAAAAATAATCAAACAATATGAATTTGTACATTATTAATAACAAGGCCACGTATATTACATCAGTCATAATTAATACTTTATATAAAATTACTGTTTTAGCTTCAAATCTCTATCGGGTCAGATTAGCTAGTTCCATATTTAAAGTACTTATATTTATATCCCATCTGATCTACTTTTCAATCTAAAAATCCTAAAATTCAGATCAAATTTAGGTTGATAAATCTATGTTAAAATTCACCACATTGACAAACTGAGATCCGTGGATCAACCTCCAGGTCCATTTAGAACAGACTTCTGAGAAAGGTCGAGAATAAAAGAAGTTCTGACTCAGAAAATAATAAATATATAACAGCACCAAAACTGTGTTCAGACATGTATCAAGTAAAAATTTTAAAAAAGACAACGGGGGGAGACAAAACTGGCGCTAATCCTAAGAAAAATGAATTCCAGCCTTATTAAATAAAGAAAGTAGGTGCATAAAATCCGCTTGAGTGAGCTTAGAAGACCTCTTTTCTTCAAAGCCTCCTAACTTTAATACACCCAAAACTTTGTTTTTGAAATCAGAGGCCTTTGCATCTCCATCATCCATTTCCATATCATCATCGTCATCTTTACCTTCATCAGTATCCATACTCATGTCCCCAAGAGTGTCACCTAAAGCAGATACACACATGGCCATTTCTGTGTCATCTGAAGACCCTTCAGGTGTGAGTTGTAATGCTTGCAAGGTTTTGAAGTTCTTCTCTAGTAATGAAAGGACGTTCTTTTGTCTAAATATAGAACCTAGAGTTTTGTTTTTCCGATTAAAGCAAATTCGAACTAGGCCATCCCACTCTTTAAAGTTCACTGGGGGAAGGGGTTTTCTTGGTTCGATTCTAACCACAGAGGAGTCAACTTTGGGTGGAGGCCTGAAATTGTTCCTCCCCACTTTTAGCAAGTGGTTAACTCGGGCCAATAGTTGAGTATTGACGGAAAGACGACAGTATAGCGTATCACCAGGTTGAGCAACAAGCCTCATAGCAAATTCTCGCTGGAACATAATTACTGCACACCTAAATAATGGGCGGTGAGACAACAATTTGAAAGTAAGTGGGGAGGAAATTTGATACGGGATGTTTGCCACGCAAATATCGAAGTATGGAAGATCACATTTCAAAATGTCTCCTTGTATTACCTGCAGCAAGAATATTGCAATAAATGATCAGACACGAGATTTTCTGTTGGCAGTCCGTATATAACAGAGTGAAAGGCCCAAGTTTGAAACTACCCATGCAGAATGTCAAAATAATCTGGCAAAACAGATTGAACTAAACTGCGTTGTCTAATGTTGTCATGCAGCAAACTAGTTTGAGTCTTTGAGATCCACAGAGAGTTCATAAGTCCCCAAAGTTTTGACTGATTTCCATTTCCTTTTTCTTCTATTGCCTTAAGGATTTTGCACACGGCTTAATCTTCAGAATCGTTTAAGAAGTAACACCTAAATTCCATCATGTCCTCTATCCTACAGAAATATATCGTTGTATGATAGCAGTAAATTTGCCAGCAATCGCTTATTATTATAATGCTAATACCAAGACATAGTACTGAATTTGTCGTGTTACTTCCATCACATAGTAACAATTTCACACAAATAAAATTTACAAACTGTTATATATAACTTAAAGTTCCTTCATAATTCATAAGAATATTGCTGTCCTGCTAAACCTATTCCTGCAATGCAGCTGACGTGCAAACAATACCAGGACTAAGAATTGATCTGACGGAACTACCAAAACAGCAATTCAAATTATTCCAACCCTAAATTAAAACAGCGGAAAACATGCCCAGATAATCAACAAAACGTCAACCAAAAGAACTTCGAGAAAGAAGAAGTTACCCACCTTTAATCGACTAGACAACGGGGTTCCTTGAAAACGGCGTTGCAACTCGAGCACCATACGTGGATCAAGCTCCACAGCGATGACGGATTTTCCAGCTTCGAGAAGCTTCTTCGTAAGATTACCCGTACCTGGACCGATCTCGAGGATGACATCCGTAGGTTTTATGCCGGATTTCTGAATAATTGAATCGATTAAGAGCGGATTTTTCAGTATATGCTGTCCTTTCGACTTGTGGAACGGAATTCCACCCTGGAAGTGAGGACTTGATGCGGCGGGGCCGCCTTTATGGGGCTTCTCTTTCCTTATTTTGCCTCCCGCCATTGGTAGGCACAGCGTTGGCTTTGTTAGGGTTTGGAGGTTTCGAGGAACTATGAGGGGGACTGAAATTAGGGTGGAGACGGTACGGATATTTTTGGGTGTGCCCAAAAGGTCCAAATACAAGAATTAAAGGGAAATTAGTATAAATTTTTTAAAATAAGTCTTTATATTAAAAAAATGATTAAATTTATTGATTTAATATTTTCATCTCAGCAATTTTTCCATTTCTAAAATAGAAAAAAGTTAATGCTTGACATTGATATTGTTAAGGTATAATTGAAATTTTTGATAATATTTTTTTTTATACTTTTAAAAAATGATATATTATAGCAATACTTTTATTTTAGTAACTGATTTTTTGTAAAGCTAAATAATTTAATTATTAAATGACCAAATAAACAGGTTATATTAATGCAGAGTTTTGCAATGATTTACCGTCTCTGCTATTATAAAAACAGGAGGAGTTCTGTAATAAATTATATATCAATTTCTATAAATCGAAATTTACTACTCATATATTTTATTGTACAAGTTAATTCTATAAGAATAAATTGAAATTTTTATGACCTATTAATTCACATATTCATATTCATATCAAATTCTTAACTTTCACCTTTTTTATAGCTTCGTGTTTTAATTAAGCTTCCACATTCTCTTCACATAAGTTTTGTTTACTGTTTGAAGTTTAAGAAAAATAAAAACTTCATGTTCGCATTAATTTATTTATTACATTTGAATATTATTTATATGTTAACTTTTTTATAGTCTTTTAATAGAGTGAATTTCTTTATGTAAACTTCCTAAAATACATTAATCTTAACTTACTCCACCAATTATCCCTAATTCATTAATTTCTATTTATATTAGATTATATATGTAACTATCTTAAATATATTAATAATATATATATATATATAGATATAGAATTTCTAAAAATTTACGGTACATATTATATTCTATTTATTTTATATACGTATTAAGTTTGCAATGAATGCTAGTAAATATAAATGAAAACTATATATTGGAAAGATAAATATAAACATTGAATATCAACAACAAAAGTTCTTTATCTAAGAATTTAAAGAATAATTTGATTCAAAAAGCTCAAAATTTTTGAAAGTGTTAAAAGTTAATAATTAAATTTTTTTTTTTTTTGAATTGGTTTTTCCAAATTAAAACGCAATTCATAAGACTCCCTTTTTCCCTTCCGACCACCGTTGTGCCAAGGCGGCGGCTTACCCAGATTCCTACTCTTTTATTAATTCTACGAAAAATGAAAGAGATAGAGGAATACTTCTCGTTATTATATAAACGGCCACATATGAAATGAAGGTAAATTAAGCTTTATCTAATCATATAAGACCCTCGAGAAGACCGCGGACATGAGGTGGCTTAATTGATTGATTTCCTTCTTTCAGAAAGACCGCAACTCAGAAGCAACAATGTTAATCGATTGATTTCCTTCTTTCAGAGTATGAGGCATACAATCATCAAGTCGTTTCTTGTCTAGCATAAAAATATTATATGAAGGTTTTGTACTTTTGCTAACGAGAAAGAAATTATTAAGTTTATAATTGTTCCAAAAATTAATTATTCAGATTGCGAATGTTTGAATTATCTCTATATATATTTAGTAATAATATGAAGAACCTAAAATTTTGAATATTAGTGATATTCAAATAACATTGAGTCTTCAATGACTATTTTATGATATTATCGATCTCGAATTTTTAATTGTTAATTGAATGGGTAAATTGCAAAAAGATCCCTTGCGTTATATCTAGTTAGCTAGAAGATCCCATGTTATTTTTAATAGTTTAATCCCCCTCTTAATTTTTGAAAATTAGCTGACGTGCCCCATATGTCATTTTCCTCAAAATTTTTGTGTAATTTGACAAAAATACCACTGTGCATAATAGAAACTGAAAGCCAAACCCCTCTTTTTCCTTTGGCATTTCGTCTCACGTTTTCAATGTAATAAGCCCTAGATTTATTTTTGGACTCAATACAAAATATATCAATTTGTCACAAATTTCTAAGATAAATATATGTATAAATAATTTAATATGATCTTTAATTTCAATTAAATTTTAATTTATTGATTTAATCTTAAACCCTAATGTTTTAACATTTATTTACACAAAATTAGTTGTGTTGGGTTCTTATTGAGCAAAATATATCATGCATATAAATGTATATATAATATAAATATTTGTTAATATGAACATGTGTGTGTGTGTGTGTATATATATAAATTCAGTGTCAAATTTTGTGCTACTTGCATCATTCAATAATCTTGCGGAAAAAAAAGATTAACTACATCGACTCTATACTCTATAAGAAATTTATTTTAAATAATTGTGAATAAAATTATTTAATTTGAAGTTGATAATTTTTAAATTATTTTAAACTTGATAAATTTTGAACTTACATATCAACCAAAAATCTATGATTGAGAGAAATAGTTAAATGATCTCATTAATTATTCATTACAAAGTAAATTATGGAATTAACTTTGATAAGGATAAATGGGTTCAAGGACCCATTTATGATGATTGTCGCCAAAATAATCGAACACTCCAAAGGGTTGACGTCATTTTGCATGAATTGGGTGGACACTTGACCTACCTTAAAGCAACCTACACCGGTAGAATGTTATCATCAAACCTAGCTGGTATCATCATAATCACTTCATCTCGCATGTGGCCGTTTCTGTGATGACGAGAAGTACTCCTCTGTCTTTTTCATTTTTTGTGGAATTAATAAAAGACTTGGTCTGATGATACCACCTAGGTTTGATGTTGTTCGGACATGTCTGCGTTTATATTATATATACATATATATATAAATTGTGAGACTTCTAAATAATACTTTCATCTATTCTAATTCTTGTTTTATTTTTTATTTCATTATATAGATGCATGTCAAGTGTATGGCATTCACACCCCTTTGTTTTTATAAAGAAATATTTAATACTCCTAGTATATTTCTAATACAAGAAAAATGAATAGAAGATAAAACACTGTTTTAGAATGGAAAACCCTAATATGTGTTATTTTGATAGTATGTTTTCATGTGTTATGACGAATATACTCCTCATGTTAACTCAATTTATAACCACTCACAATCCAAAAAGAAGTCATAATTCACTAATTTATCTTTTTATATACTAGCATCGACCAATGTGTACACATAGAATAATTAGCATATTAAATATGCATTAAGGTATAATAGAAACTTGGTTTGTGTGTTTAATAATTGAAATATGATTAATATACTTAGAATAGATATATACACGATTTAATATAAAAAGATAAATTAGTGTATTATGACTTTTATTGGGTTGTAGATGATTATTAGAGTGAGTTTAAACTAAGGGCATTATAGGCATATTACATTATAATATGCCACCAATATAAGTGCCTAGAGGTATCATACTTTGTGTACAACACAGATATTTATATTAAATATATTGATCATGTATGAATTATTAAATACATAAAAATCAAGTTTGCATTATAATTTAATATATATGAAATATATATTGCATAAAATAATAGAATGCATATGAAATACATTGATTGATTTATGTATACATGTCGAGTATGCACTGAATGCTAGTATATTATGAACACCGTCAACTAGAATGAATAAGACTAAGATACGATTGATAATTCCTCTACTCACAACTTGATTTCACTTTGTTTGACCTGCATAAGTAATTCTCTAACGCCCCATCCAGCTTAAGCATCATAGTATCCCAACGACCCGGTTTATGCTCTTTGGCTAAGGTCAAGACCTCAGGCTACCAATTGATACAATCTCGATGCATGAAATGTGCCTCGCATTTTCCCAAATACAAATAGGTCAATCCCACTAACTACGTTAATTCAAGTCAAATTACGTTATATGTATCAATACATTTTAACAAGGGTCAACACTTATTTCTTATGTTTTCATCTATTTTTTCTTTAACACCATTTGACACTATTTCACTCTACTAATAAGCTACCATTCATTAAAAGAAAAAAAAATCAACTATATTAATTACATTCTAATTATTTTGAATATATAAAAAAGTAATAGTATTCATTAATCAAATTTTAACACACATGAATTCGGTTATTTTATACATATGCAATCGACGATAGTAATAATAAATTTTCTGATCCCAACTATCATTATATTACCCAATTATCACTAACGTGACAATCAATCTAGCAGCATATTGGAGACGGCCAAAGGCCATCGTTTTGTACTATTATTTAGACCACTTGTGCATATAATAATAGTGGGCCAATTACGACCGAACTTTCTAGAGTGGATTAGGTATCTTTAATTATTTATTTAGGTCTAATGATAGGTTATAAAAATAAAAATTATAAAAAAAATATGAGGATGCACAGATTCTTATACTTTTGTATTGGATTTTGTGATCGGAGACTAATAATATTGTATTAGTACTATTATATTTTGGAAGAAATTATTTTAGAACGTTTTAAAGAAAAATATGAGGGATACCATTAGAACGAATGAAAGCTATATTATATATATACCTTTTAATAAAGTATGAGGCCTGATTTGGTATGGTCTTATGTGTTTTACCCGAAATGCTCCCTTCCTCTTTTCTTTTTATTTATTCATTTATTTTAATAGAGTAACTATCTATTTTTTCACTACATGCCTACTACTACATTCAGAACCCACTCACCCCTTAATTCCATATTTCCATCCGATAGTTTCATTCCAGCTATCAATTTGTTGTTGGTAAAATCATCACCTTGCAAATATGTAAAGAAGGAGTTATGCCTTCGAAGTATTAAAAATTTTGTACCATCAACACAAACATACTCTTGACGTGGGCGTACTGTGTGAAGAAAGGTTGCTTAATATTGTTTCTTAGCAAGGTGTAAAATGTTTTGTCCTATCGCATATATTATGAAGTTTTGTGTGATGTTAAATTGGTTGTTTAATCCAGGTATGGCTCAAGATTATATGTTTTGTGGTTATTCCATTTCTTGAGGGTTGCGCTAAGACGGTGAGCTTAAATTATTGCAACCTCCTTTTAGTTTCTTCATTCTAACTTTGATCAATTACCACAAATTTTACTGCACTAAATTTTGTTTTGTTGTTAGGAAATTATTGTTAAAAATTTATATCACACATGTATCGTATAAATGCATATACATTGATCGTATTTCAATTACTAGATGCACACGCATCGAGTGTGCGACGGTTGCTAGTATATTATATATAAAGTGTGTGTGTGGGGGGGGGTCAAAAGTAATTATTTTGATGGTATGTTTTTTTAAGTGTAATGCCTAAAATATCGCTTATATTATCTCATTATAATTACCCTCCATAATGCAATAAAAATCATATCTAATGATTTATTCTTTTATATAAATTATGTATATATTTATAGTAAATATATTAATTTTATTCTAATTATTAAACAAAAAAATTTGTTCATTATCTACAATATATATGGAAATATTGATTATATTATCTAATGCATCGAATATACAATTATGTTGGTATTTAATCAAACATCAACTTTCCAAATCTCAGAGGTTCCATTTTGAAAGTTACTTACTAATTATTTAAAAACAATAAAATATTAAAATATTAATTTCATGTTTTATTTTATATCAGAATATATGTTGAGTGTATAAAATATTATTTTAAATTACGTGTTTAATTAACTAAATCTAATATAATTAACTTGTACGTCTGGTTTGAAATTCAAAATGAAACGTCCTTCCAAGAACATGACGGAACTTTTTACATGGGTAGAAGGGAGGTAAAACAAGCCACTGCCCGTATGGAAATATGTCTTAGTTTTGAATAATATTTTTCAATATATATTTTAGTCCATATTCGATCGTATGAATACCTGTCAAATACATTGCATTAATAGTTAAATATTTTGAAAAGAAAATATTTAGTATTTTTGTTATATATACATAAATAGAAAAGAAAATTAAATATATTTTGTAATAAAAAATCGAAAGTGACCCAGTTAATCTATTTTTGGGTTTTTTCCTTTACAAAAGGTACATTTTTGGCTTAATTAAATGAATTTGAACAAAATATTACTCTTCACAAAGTGTAATATTGTCAAAAAAAAAGAAAAAAAAAGTTTCAAATTTTGCCTCTGTGACATCCCTTGTCCCACATGGGAAAATAAAAAATATCATCCCCACCATAAACAAGTTATGCCAAAAAATCTATGTTCCATTATTGGATACCCCTTTTAAATGAATTATTCACAGTTTAATTTCAAATTGCACATAGTAAATTTTCAGGCAAATCTCACGTCCTAAGCCTAGGGCGTGACAGCCTCTGTGTGTGTGTGTGTTTGTGTGTGTTGAGATACAAATTTTACCGAAACACAATTTGCATGCAATCCTCATTTCCCTATACGAAAAACCGATGTCATAAATTAACTTTTTGAGCTCACCTACAAAGTGGTAGGTGTATATCTCATCCAATCCACAACAGTAAGTCCCACTCTTATCCCTAATGCAATGTGTAGCTAATTTTTAAAAATTATTTTTATACTTTTGACTGAATTTTGCCTGTTTACTTAAAAAGTGAAGTTTCGCATTTTGGTATCATAAGGTTTTAATTATATGAAAATTAAAGTTAAAAAAGTTATCCATAGTTTTTTGGTACTTTAATTTTTATTGAGATAATGACTTTATATTATCTGAGGTTTGACATAATTATTATAATTCCTCTAAAGTTTGGACAATTTCAATTATACCATCTGAGCATACATAATTATTATTACATTATTTGTTTAGGAGATTTACTTGTAATATTTCTAAATAGAAAGTCTAATAATAATTATTCAAATATCAGAAAATATTATAATAATAGGTAATACTTCCATTTTTACGTTTAAGGGCTCTCAATTTTTAGTGCATTTACCTATAATTTTTTTTGGAACATTTTACTCTCAATCCGAAATGGAAGGGCAAACCTGTCATTTGACCTACCAACTTCACTTGCCGTACAAGCGTCGCTCCACATAATGCATGCTTCAAATTCGTGTTAATTCCCAATCATAACCAGCCACGTGAAACCAATGACAAGCAAAGTCCACGTGTTCTTCTCTTATTGGTCCACCTCTCTAGATTTGTCCACGTCAGATACGAAGCTGAATAGTGAAATGCCACTCCCAGTTATAAGTCTTAGCTATATAAGCCCCCTCCCACTACATTGGTTTTCGCCCTCTCATCTTAAGAAAAACAGCCATGGCGATTACACACAGAAGATTGCAGATCATGAACCCTAATTGTCTCTCTCTAGCCATTGCTCTCTCTCTTCTTGTCGTTATCTCCTCTGCTGAAGTGTTCTTCGAGGAGCGTTTCGATGGTACTGTCCTCTCTCTATCTCTATAATTAGCTCGTAGTTTACCACTATTGTGTTCATACTGTGGTCAGGTTTACGGCATTTCGTGTTTTATTTTTGATTGATCGGTGTTTGGCTTCTGCAGTATGTCGATCTGAATGTTTTTTATGGAAGGAATGGTCTTTAGGTTCAATTTGTACGAAATTGAGATGAATGTGTGCAGATCTGTCATAGATTTTTTGTGATGTGCTGAGATTTTCTTTTTCTGGTGGTATTTTTGTGCTTTTCAGTAATTGTGAGGAACGCGATCAATTTTTTTGAACTGTGCGTTGACATTGGCTCCATTTGTCATAATCCTTTTGTTGACATTTTTTTGTTCTTTTCTAATTGTTATGAGGAGTGCGATCAATGTTTTTTGCACTGTGCGTTGACATTAGATCCATAATCCTTTTATGACATTTTTCCCCCCTAATTTTTGGATGTCTATCTTAATCTTTAATTCAGATATAGTTTCTTTGAACGTTTTATAAATGTGAATATAATGCTGTCATATTGGCACAATTGATGTTTTTAGCTCCTTCTACAGAGCATTTTGTCACTAATTATTTTTGAGTCACATAAAAATGTTGATCCTTATGAAGGAAGTTATTATGTGCGCTTATTAAACACGCGCAATGGCTCCTGTTTCATAGTATTGGTGCTGTTTCAGTTAATGTACGATTGTCTTATTGTAAATATGCATGCTTATGAAACACACCCAACGGCGCATGTCTCATTAGTGATGGTGCTGTCTCAGAATCAGATTGGTGATCTTAATTGAAACCTTGTCAAATTGGGAAGTGCAGCTAGTTTTATTAACACTTTTTTTTTGTGTGAGTACGTGGGTGCAGCTGAAACTACGAGTATGGAAAGTTCATAATAGTTTACTTTGAGCTTTCCTATTCCTTAAACAGATGGCATTTCCTATTCAGAATCGAAGTGCTTCGTGTTTTGGTGGTAGCAATGTAATTGTCTCGTGATAAGAAATGGCAGCATCTTAGGTTTTTTATGTCGTTTATTTAATTGATAAATTAATTGCTGCTGATTGATGGTTTTGTACTGATAATTTTGCCTGCTGAATCCTAAAGATGGATGGGAGAGTCGATGGGTCAAATCTGACTGGAAGAAAGATGAGGACATGGCTGGTGAGTGGAATTACACCTCTGGAAAATGGAGTGGAGACCCTAACGACAAAGGTAATTATGAGCTTTTGCGGATTAAGAGCAGTCTGTATGTAGACTGAACCATACAGCATTAATATGGTATCTTGCTCTATTTACTGTAGGTATTCAGACCAGTGAAGACTACAGGTTCTATGCCATTTCAGCTGAATTTCCTGAATTTAGCAACAAGGATAAGACCTTGGTTTTCCAGTTCTCTGTGAAGCATGAGCAGAAGCTTGACTGCGGTGGTGGATACATGAAATTACTCAGTGGTGAAATTGACCAGAAAAAATTTGGTGGTGAAACCCCATACAGGTTATTCATTGACAGTTCTTCCTTGTCGTGCAGTTCTTTTTTTTATTTGTTTTGTTTACCCATTGAAATTGCTTATCTGTTGCATTATGGTTGACTGCAGCATCATGTTTGGACCAGACATCTGTGGCTACAGCACCAAAA
>JACFYI010003725.1:460482-472295 GCA_014898755.1 Handroanthus guayacan
AAAACAAAAAAAAGAAAAAAAGAAAAGAAAAGAGGATTTCTCGAGAAATTGTCTTTGTACTTCTAGTTGTTCTCCTTAAGATTCCCATCTTCTTTAACCTAATCGCCCCATATTATTTATGGAAAATCTATTTCCAACACCATGATTTCTAATCAATATTCAACTACTTTATTCACCTGTTGTGGTAATGGCATCTTGCAAGACTAAAAGCTCATCACACTTGAACTGCATAGGTTACATTTATTGAAGCTTTAGATCAACTCATGCCGGGCTTTGACCCTGAGATTGGAAAATTAGCTCAGCGAGTTCTCATCAGTCCTCGCAAGATTGATTCATACACTGGTGTATTTGCCAGCAAGGTGCTTATAGATTACTTATTGCATATGAATAAATGATCCGACATAGATATCCTGCACAGTGTTCAATATTAATGCATTTATCCCAATGTACAGATCACTCCAGCAAAGGATGGAAAACCAGTACAAATAGAGCTCATTGACGCAAAGACAAAGGAATTGAAGGATACTTTGGAGGTAAACTTAAGAAATGTTGCTTACGGGAAGTTCAGGCTCAGAAATCCTACATCATACCCTTCCACTCTACACACTTTATTTCTTTAACAGTTCACCACTGAAGACTATATGCTACAGTGATAGTTGAGTTATTGTTCATTTAAAATGCTTGGACAGTAGTTTAAACAAACAGAGAAAAGAGGTACAATGAAGAACAATTATATAAGAAATCATGCACCCCAAATTTCAGTATCTGGCATGCGAAAATCTGCTCCTTATCTGTAATCTTTTTTGGGCGTCCTCACTCCTCACACATGGAATTGTTGGATTACATTACTGTTGTGTGCCAAAACTTGTCTGTTCCATTAAAGTCTGCTTCCTACTTTAAATGCTCTTCGAGCCTTACGTATATGAGCTGTATGATTCCCTGCAGGTTGATGCTGCTCTTATTGCAACTGGAAGGGCTCCATTCACTCAAGGACTTGGTTTGGAAAATGTTGGTCAACTGGGACATTAACATTGCCAAGCTAAATATGCAAATCAATTTTAGAAATTGAAAGTCAGTTCATTTAAATAAACTGATTTTTGTGGCAGATTAATGTACAAACACAACATGGATTTGTTCCTGTGGATGAGCGCATGAGAGTGATTGATGCAAATGGAAATTTGGTAGGTCTGCGGTTTTCTTGCCTGATGTTGCCAAGCATTTATTATCTTGAACATTTGTGCCTTTAACTCACCATATTTTTTATTAACAGGTTCCTCATTTGTATTGCATTGGTGATGCTAATGGAAAAATGATGCTTGCCCATGCTGCAAGTGCACAAGGAATCTCCGGTAATGACCTCAACATTAAATTTCAACAATTTGATATTCTCTGTCACGTTTTGTAGTCAATTAACTTCTGGAATTGGTTTTAGTTGTTGAGCAAGTTTCTGGGAACGACCATGTGCTGAATCATCTAAGCATTCCAGCAGCATGCTTTACGCATCCTGAAATCAGTATGGTTGGATTGACGGAGGTATATACTTCAATCTGGAATTTTTCTTTTCTGCAAGCCTACTTACTCTTTTGTGCAACTATCATTTTCCTTTCTCTCTGTGTCCTAGCCTTTTCATTTTTCCCTTTCTCCCCCTTTCCTGCAAATCTAGTATTATGAGATAAGCGAATGTGGTTGCAAAATGCTAGGCTATTTCAGAAAGTGCCTTCACTTTATATTGACATCTAATTCTGCACCTAGCTCCTTTAAAATATAGCATGCAAGTAACTTTTTCGTTTCTTCAATGACATGAGAAAATTATTTGGTAATGAGAAGCTATAAATCAAATTAAGTGTTAAAATTTCTTGATAACTTGCTCAGAGAAAGGATGGTTTCCAAGTGACTCCACGTGTTAATTTACAGTGACCCCATGTAGGTTAAAGGGCTGGAGGCCTTGTTTATATTCATATATGATAGAGATAAAAGGTTAAAATACATATTCATCTTAGAATTTTGTAAATGAAAATGCATCTTTCTTTTGGGAAAGTTGCGGTGAAATTTTTTGTATCAGTAGTAAAAAGATAAAGATTCTTACGAAGGTAGTTTCCTGATTGTTTATCTTTAGTACTGCTGCTAAAATCTTTTCAATAAATTTTTTTCAGCCTCAAGCAAGAGAAAAAGCTGAGAAGGAAGGATTTGAAGTAAGTGTTGCCAAGACAAGTTTCAAAGCAAACACAAAAGCCCTTGCTGAAAATGAAGGAGAAGGACTAGCCAAGGTGATCCATAGTTCATGATAAGTTGGCGTCACTTCTGTTCACTTTATTGTTCTTTTGTGCTCTCAATTGCATTGGCTAGGATTGCTAAATCAAATCACCGGGGATGGGGGATTGAAAGAATTACACATACTATTGCTTCGGATGATGTAGTTTTTAAGAAACATTTTGAGCAAATCAATCTGCTTATCCTCCTTCCTGATATAAAACTAATCCTTTCAAGAAATGAAAAGAATGCTGTTCAATATCTGTATGAACCTCCCCAGGGCATGAAGCTGCCTGTCCTGGATCTTTTACTATTGTGCCTTTTCCTTTAGATAGGATAAACAATTTTGTGTACATACTGAAGCTGTTGTGTTGTGCAGTTGATATACAGACCCGACAATGGTGGGATCCTTGGAGTTCATATTTTTGGATTGCATGCCGCAGATCTCATACATGAAGCATCTAATGCCATAGCCATGGGAACACGCATACAGGTACAGTTCCCTTTTTGTTTGCACATAAGTTGAACATCCCAATGGAAAAGTAATTATTTGTCGGACAAGAAGATTTCTATCTTTAAGAAAAAGGTAACCAACAATCAATGGTGTAGAATAGATTCATCCACTGGTTGAATTATGAAAGCTTTATTAGAAAGCCTAATAATTTTCTTCAGGCTCTTCTTTTCTTGATTTTTCATGTTTTGCAATTAATTCGGTTGTGTTTGGCACCAAAGACAAATCAAATAACAGTGGAATGATTTGTAATCAGATAACAACATTATCAACTTCAGTTGAAGTAATCTGCTTCTACTTTCAGATACTCACTATTTGCTGGTGCTTTTGGATTCTGCAGGATATAAAATTTGCCGTCCATGCGCATCCAACCTTGTCTGAAGTGCTAGATGAACTCTTTAAATCAGCAAAGGTAACCTAAATTTTCTTTATAGCTTTCTGGATAGAACCAAATTTATTCTTTTACAATGCAGTCCAATTTGCACCTTCACCTATTTTATACAAGCTAAGAAGAAAAGGTCATTTCTTAATGCTGGTTGTCATGCTGAGGCTCTGATGAGTTTTCTGGTTCTCTGTGTTGCTTACCATAGTCTCATATATTACATGTATAGACATCCCTATCTTAACATATATGCATGTGTGCCTTGTGTATAAACCTGTGTTTATTCTTAATGGCTAGCCATTCCAATCCAAATACTGTAACTCTCAGTCTTTAATTGTGTTTCCCTTTACTGAAAAGGGTTTTCTCCAACTTTGGAAGAACTTAAGCATTTAAATTTGTGATAAGTAATTATTTAAATTCAAATGCACTGAATCAAGGTGTATATATATATAAAGAAAAAAAAATGAGAAATTCAAAAAAATAAAAAGCAATTCTCTTGAACAATTTTTAGCTTCCATTCACGTTCAATCCATTTTACCTCTTTTCCTATAACAAACTTCCTATTGATCCTAGAAGGACTTGTCCGCTCTACGATATATCTATAGTCTTATGTTTGTCTTGTCAATATTTGCATTGTGTTCCCCCTTACTATTGTTTAAAAACTACTAAAAGGTTCTAATTCTTTCATTACATCTTTCTTCTTAAAATATTTTTTATTCATTACATGCTGTCCATTGTTTTGATGTTAATTAAACAACTTTCATTCTATTTCATTAGTTGTTTGATTCACCAGTTAGAAAAGCATTGCTTTACCTCCAAAATATCATTGCAGTTATACTTTCTTATATACATGATTGTATCACAATAGAAACTGATTGAAATTGGCTAATGTGAAAATACCTGAAACTATCTCAGTGGTGATTGCAAGTTGGGCACTCCCAGGAGTTAAAGTTGCAGATACCCCCCTACTCCTACCCACCTCCCATTCTCCAATGCTTGATAGTCTATGCATCACATTAGCATTAAAATCATGTTGACAGTATTCGCTGATAAAAATAACATACTTCCGCATTCTTTCTTACTACAGGTTAAAGTGAGCACCTCTAACATGGTTGCTGAGCCAGTTCTGAATTAGAATGTTGCAACTTAACGAAATATGTTATTCAAATAATCATTTTTGAAGCTTTGCATTCTTGGAGAGGAAATGCCTGATGGACTTTCTTACAAAGTACTTGCCATTGTCTCCTTTACCGCTACTCAACAAGTCCGTTTATCAAGGTGCCATGCTTTAACTTTCTGGAATTGCATACGAATATCTTTTGTTCACTCTTTTTGGTGCTCTAGGAATCCAATTTTGTCGATCACAGTCATCTGTTTGTTGTATGAATTTGTTGAATTTGAGAATATTACTGTTGGAAGTTTATCAGTGAAAGAAAACTGTATCCATTTTTTCTACTAGTAATATATTTCTCTATTTTGATGTGGCCGTTTACGTTACATTTGGATCTTGGATATTGGGGGGGAAAAAAATGCTTGTGCTTAATACTTGCACATTCGGCTTTTCCTTGACTTTTTTCTCGTGAAATTTCTTGATCTAAATGTAGCATTGAAGTTCGCAAATGAAATGCATATACGAATTTGTCTAGATATTTCCAATTTAGCATATAATATGTGGTATGTATGATGTATTAGAAATATTTCTCTGCTAAAATTGTCTATGATAAGAATGACAGGCTTAGTTCGGATGTAGTTTTTTTTCGTTGTTATGATTTCTCTTTATTTTTTTATATCTTTTTATTTTTGTTTGAAAATTGGATTAGCAGTGTAGAAAATATGAGAATAAAGTGAATATAAAGTATATTTTAGTATAATAGTAGTCAGTAGTTATTTTCATCGTGGATCTCTTTTTTTTTTTTTTGTTCTTTTCTAATTTAAATTATGTTGGCAATAAATTTATTATCAAGTACAGTGTGGGCTTTATCATTTTGGAAGGATAAAAGAATTATTATTTAATTAAGCATTTTA
Source organism: Handroanthus guayacan (assembly GCA_014898755.1). Taxonomy (NCBI): domain Eukaryota; kingdom Viridiplantae; phylum Streptophyta; class Magnoliopsida; order Lamiales; family Bignoniaceae; genus Handroanthus; species Handroanthus guayacan. Next base: position 465,651 of record JACFYI010003725.1, read on the forward strand.
TTTTATTCTAATTGGTGCCATTTTAAGTTTGAAACGGTAGCTATAGGTAAGGACAAAAAAGAAACGGTAAATTTCAAGAAGAATGGGATAAAGGAAGAGTGTGTATATTTTTTTTAAAGTAATATACAATGAGTGGGGTGGAATCTATTGTTTATAAAATTCAATGATATTAGTTCTTTCTAGGGAAGAGGAAGAAGAAGAGGAGAAAAAGAAAAAAGTTTAAAGAAATAAGGGAAAAAAGGAAGAAGAAGAAGAAAACATTTGTTAAGAATATGTGTTGTAGTCTCTTTATGTGGTATTAAACAAATAGCTCGCACATTTTGAACTAACTTTTAAAATGAGCTAGGTTGAAAATCAATTTTCATTAAATTTGGTGACTAAAACCGAGCCTAGGCTGAAGTTATATTTTTTTCAAAGAGAAGCAATTACATGTAATTATTACACTAATATTATTACATGAATATATTTTAAATATCAAATACAAAAATCAAAATAAATTCTATAAATTACCATTAATAGATAAGTACTACGATGCAGTAGACAAAGAGCCACATGTTTCCAATGGAATTCGAACTCACACTTCCCCTATACAAAATAGGCAGTGGTGCCACCAAATCCAAATTGCTAAATGTTGGCACTTCAAATAAATTCAAAATTTGTCATCGTCCTTTGGATGCAATAACACTATCTCTACCTTTTCATAATGAAAATACAAGGTTCTCAGTCCTACTGGCAGCATGTGGGTTTTTATCTACTGTATGTTAATCTTTATCTATCGAATGGTAGGTTAAATTATTTGAATTGTATTCAGTCATATATTTGATCTTTAAAAAAATGTAATGTTGCAATGATATTGATGTATTATCATACGTAATCAATTCTCTAAAAAAATAAATAAATAAATAAATAAAACAAATTTGAAATTTTGTCTCTAATACAAAATAATGAATATGTCAACACTCAACAAGTATTGTTCAACAACTTTAGGATTTCACTATTTCATATGATGTAAACATAATTATTATGGAAGTACATATGGGTACACAATTGGAAACAAATTTATAGAAAAATATCCGCGTGAATGTTAAGAAAGTTCGTATCAATGATTTTACTGAAATTTTATTAGTGTTAATTTATATATTATATACTTTGGGCAAATGATTAAAAACGTAAAAATATAGTGAATCTAAATGAGATTCTAAATGATGCAACCTTTTTTTTCTTTTGAAAATTCAACTATTTTGTTATTATGTTATCATTCTTATAGACTTCAAATTATACAAAAGATACCTCATTTATAATATATATATATATGTGTGTGTATATAAATACAGGATATTCAATAGTTTCATATATTTTTTAGCTTAAGTTTATAAGAAAGTGAGCTTTCTACTAATTTTTTGATATGAGATTGGAGTATTAAAATTACGTTTCATTCAAAACGTGACGTCCTCAGCACAATCTGATATAATTTAAGATGGACTACTCTGCGTCGAGATTTTAAAAAATGCTATGCAGTTTTAGGAGGTGGATTTCATCTCTTTATATTCTTTAATTAATTCTTTTTAGTACTCTTTTTCATATAATCAATCCAAATCGATACAATCAAAGAATCTCTCACCTTTTCTTTTTTCTATTTTTCTGTAAATTTCTCTGTTGGAATATCCCATTTATCCCTTTCTTCTTTAGGTTTAAATACATATACTCCTGACCCATGTTCCAATGGCCAGTCCCTCCTACACGTTTCTCAACTACTTTTCCCATTTTTCTGGGGTTGGAACATTATTCTATTAAGGAAGTCTTTGCAACTACTTATTATAAGCATTTATGTAATTATGAGCTGCTAAAAATTATTTTTAAATATTTGATTTTATTATTTCTGCTGTAAGTTCTTAAAAATAATTAGCAATAAATTATAATCTCATAAGCAGTCTGCTGTAAACTATTTTTTATTAAAATAAGTTATTATAATTTCAAACACTACAATTTACAGTGAATTATTTTGATAATTTTCAAATACCACGTACTTTTGATTATAATATAATTTTTTCAACTTTCAGCAAAAGTAGATGATTGTGCTTTTACATAAACTATTGCAAACACCACCTAAATTAATAGTTAATGGTTATATTTTTATTTTTAATTAGACTGTATTTATTTAAGCTCTACACAATTGACTGGGTCAACGGTGAATAAATAAGCTATTCTATTTGGGTGGGCTTTGCCAGATGGGCTCTTCCTATTGGCCGGTGCTGGGCTCGCTATCAACTTGTTTACTTGGAAGCCCTTTGGTTTTTCGCACCAAATTTGTTGTACTGATTTGTAGTCCTAGTAAATTGCCTAAATATATAAATTAGTCTTAGATCTGGAAGTTTTATTAATTTGTAAATAATATTAAAATAATATATTTATATATCTAAACAAGTATTTTGTATCCCTTACTCATTTATAGCTCCTAGATTAAAAATATAAATATTCCTTCTTAAAGTGTATTTCCTTTAGGAAATTGTAACATTAGAAATATTTTTGGAATTTCATAATTTTATACTAATTAATCTTAGAGAGAGAGCAATATTAAGTACTAGAATAAATATTAAGATACTAAAGTTGGACAGAAGAAAATTATAATTGAAGAAAAGAATGAAAAAAATAAATAAATAAATATCAAAAACAAAAAAATTAAAGAAAAATTTTTATTTTTATTTTTTATAACTACTTTGTTATTATTTTTTCGTAATGGGATTTTTTATGTACATTTAGCATGATGGACAAATAAAAACAATCTTTAAATCTCTTACTTTATATATAGTATAGATATAAATCCAAAATTTAAATTTGGGTTCTTTCTAGAACAACATATATCACCTCATGTATTTAGTCCAAAGTTAGGATTGAAGCCATTTATGTATCACAAATAAATATATTAATTTACATAATTAAAAACATTTTAAATAATAACATAATTTAATTTAAATCACAAGTTGAATGTGTCATGGATGATGATTTGTGAATTTTAACCAAACAAAGCCGCGCACACCAAACAAAGAAAATGGTGTTACAATCGATTGACATTTGATAGATACCACTGCCTGTCTCTCTATAGGGTTCGGTAAATATTTATATCGTCACAAGTCACAAGTAAGGTTTTCTCTCTCCAAGAGGAAAATAAGAGGAAAAAATAACAGAAGAAGAAGGAGAAAACAGGAAGCCTTCGCCATTCGAGGCGTTGAGCAAATCGAGAGATTGCGAACGGCGCTGCGTTCGTAGATCGATCGATTCATTTGGTGAATTTTTCGGATCGGGAAGTGGATTAATCAACCAATCAATCTGTTGACGGATATAAATTAAAATAATATAGGAAAATGTTCTTGTTGGATTGGTTCTATGGAGTGCTCGCATCGTTGGGCCTCTGGCAGAAGGAGGCGAAAATCCTGTTTTTAGGGCTTGATAATGCGGGAAAAACTACCCTGCTTCATATGCTTAAAGACGAGGTCTTTTTTCTTTTCATGATTTGAGTTATTTTTATGTGTGTGTGGTGTTTGTTTTTATGTATTCTTGTGGTGAGAATTGGAATGTATGTTAGTAGTTATGTGGTTCTTGTTTGAGATGTGTTTTACAGAATTGCCGCTTTTGTTAAAAAATTTGAATGAGAGATCGGAAAATGAGTCACCCTGATTAAAGGGAATGCTTTGGTGAATACTTGGTTCCGTGAGAATTAGAATTTGTGGTGGGTGAAAAGTTGGTAGGTAATCTCATTTCAGATTTTGATTTGTCAAAAATTTTGTCCTTTGACCGGGTGGATGCCTAATTTTCCACGATGTAACGGGTCAAGTGAGTCAATTTGAATCAAGAGGTTTTATTTTTGTTGATGCCGTTTTGGTATGGTACCTTGATCGTCATCAACTAATAATTGAGAGACCAGTCCACGAAATTGTATTCCGTTTTCAAATTTATGTTTAATACAAGGTGAAGAGGTGTGATTGGTTTGGTAATTTTGTTTAGTCTTAGACAGTGATCTATTCTTTTTCTTTCTTTTTATTTTCCATGGGTATTCAATTTTACAATCTTCAAATCCAATGTGGAATTAAACCCATATGACCAATTGGATTTTCAAGTACTGCCTGGGTTTAGAAGTGAATCTGAGATTGTTAAGGTGTTGGAAATGAACAGAGATTGGTACAGCACCAGCCAACACAGCACCCTACTTCAGAGGAGCTGAGTATTGGAAAAATCAAGTTCAAGGCTTTTGATTTGGGAGGTCATCAGATTGCCCGCAGAGTTTGGAAAGATTATTATGCCAAGGTATAATCTTCGTAACCTTTTAGCCATTAACTGCTGCAATGATTAACAATGTTCGTTTATCTTTAGTAATTCCCTGTCATATTTTACTCCCGGAATTTACTTTGTGATTTGAGTTTGATGTTTTAGACCTATGTTGATTAGGGTCCTTGCTTTACCAAAATGTTAACTCCTGCTCCCACTTCTTGTGATTTTTAAGATTTTTGGCATTCTCATGGTATACTCTTGCAATGGTGCTTTCATATCATGATAATTGTGTGCAATCAATTTGGGATGATAGAATTTGATCCAAATTTCATCTATAAGGATTCTGGTATTCTCGAAGTCTCTTGACTGGGCACAACATTTAGCCTCTTTTTGGAGTTTTGATGTTGAATCCCTTATAGTGCGATAAACTTGTTTTTAAACTCATTTTTAGTTGTAACTTTCTGTTAACTGATTTTTGATACATCCATCTCCATGTACAGTTTGCTAAATGCTAAAGTTTGATTCAATATTTTTCACTGCATAAACTATGAATGTTTTTTTTCCCTATCAGATGCTCAGCAGTTAGAAGTTTTGTCTTGAACTGTACCAGTATAGTGGAATAGAGGCTTGTCTACTTCAAAAGAGGCAATGTACCCTGCATAATATCTAACTGTTGGTTTCCTGGTCTATATTGAATCTGTGATAAAATGATCTTTCTTTATGTTTGGTGGGAGCCATGTTACAAAAGTCGAGCTAGAGCCTTCATAATCCCAAATAAACTCTTTGCATGTTTATTTGATTCATGGGAGGCCTAAATGAAAAATGGGAGTTCGCTGAAAGCGCCTTTATTCCTCTGAAGGTGTTTCAATAGTTCCTCACCAGAAACATTATTTTTATTGATGAGAACATTGTTTTTGAAGGCATAAAGCACAATGAGATGATTTCATAATCCTTAATAAACTCTTGGCATGTTTATTTGATTCATGAGAGGCCTAAATGGAAAACATGAGTTTGCTGAGATTGTCACCTTCCTTCCTGTGAGGGTGTTTCACTTGCACCTCACAGGACATAATGTTTATTGATGAGAACATTAGTAAAGGGCATAAAGCAGAGTAAGTCAGGTTCAAAGTGCTTTTAATTTTGGAGGTTAAAAGAAACAAGAATACTTAAGCAGTGGATGATTGTGGTCTATTACTGCCACTGCTGACTTTCTCTCTCGATGTTTCTTTTCTCTTGATGATTGTTTTTTTGAAATTGGATTAGGTGATCAAATTAATAATAAATAATTTTGATTCAGGAATGACAGCGTTATGAACTCAATGCTCATTAATGAAATTCCCAAGAACTTTCATTTTCAGGAGTAATGGTCCTTTTCAACATCAGTTGCTCATGAGAATGTGTTCATGCCTGAGGTTTTTAAAACACCATAGACAACCTGAAGTTCACAATGTCAAAAAATAGATATTTTTACTAAAAATATGTCTTTAGGGGTGTCCAATTTATGGCTGCACCCTCCTCATCCTTTTCATCCCCGAAATTAACAGATTTTGCCACAGAAAACCCCAAAACATTAACAGAAAAAAGTTGAAAAAGCAACAATGAAGAAAAATAATTGGAGAAAATGTTAAGCTACTATATCTTTACTGTATTTCCAATTGACCTACCTTCAAACTCTTACTGCTAGTGATTGAAACACTTTTTTACCATTTACATCACATAGATTGTTTTCCATATACGTATCTTTCCTAGCTAGTTTGGATTAGGAGTAGCATCATACAATAGAATGACGTTTTAGGAATTGTCACTGAATGGAAGTTCCTTTTGACATTACGTGGTTTCTAATGCGTGTCCACTTTATTGGCTATGAAGGTGGATGCTGTTGTTTACCTAGTGGATGCTTATGACAAGGAGAGGTTTGCAGAATCAAAGAAAGAGCTCGATGCTCTTCTCTCTGACGAGTCCTTGGCTAATGTCCCATTCCTGATATTGGGCAACAAGATCGATATCCCCTACGCTGCATCTGAAGACGAGCTACGATACCACTTGGGTTTGATGGGCATCACAACCGGCAAGGGGAAGGTAAACCTGGCTGATTCAAATGTCCGTCCAATCGAGGTATTCATGTGCAGCATTGTTCGCAAGATGGGTTATGGCGATGGCTTCAAATGGGTCTCCCAATACATCAAGTAGAGGGTAATACAATACACTTCAACTTTTTTGGATTCGGCCGTTAGATTTTACTGGACTTTCAGTTGCTACTCTTGTCTTTGAAGCATTGTTGGATAAATTTCTTCTTTTCCAATTCTTGGTGAAGTTCTGGTGTTTGGATTGATTTGTTGTTCAGTGTCACCATATATTTGGAATATATGAATACTACCA
>JACFYI010003725.1:498608-532432 GCA_014898755.1 Handroanthus guayacan
AGTAATGAAAGCATTTGCCTCTCCCCCAACATGACAAAAGGAAACCAAAAATCACGGGGCCAAGAGGAGACAAATTTGGTTCATCTTGACAAGCAAAAGACAATCTCCTACAATAATAACTGAAGACCGACCAAACTCGAAACAAAGCAAGTACACTAATTTGGTCATTTGAGCCAAAGCCGCCTTCAGATTCAAAGCACCCAACAAAAAGTCTTAGCATTATGTAATCATTGAGGAAAAAGAAAACCAAACGTGACAAACAACTTTTGATATGTTGATATTTTGACGAAACCTAACCACCATTTGATTAGGTAACAAATTTTCATTCTTTTATTACATTTATGTAATAATGCTAAAGTTGTCATTTTTGTGCATTCTTATAATGTCCAAGCACACAAGGGGTGGTTGTTAGTGCTATCCCATTCTTTTCCTTGTTACTTGCTCAATTGTTTGTCAAAAGAATGCACATCTTAGTTTCTTTTGCTTATTTCGTTTCACAAAGCTGAATTCTTGAGGGTATATTACTAGCCATCACATGAATGTAATTTTGCCTTGTGGAATCCATTCGCATGAGATGATATCTAAAGTTGTTTCATATCGAATAATAGACTCAGTATGGTTGGTATTAAAACGTCTTTTTAGAACAAAACTCTTTACTAGATATTTGAGTACAACATAGCACCTTGAAATACACTTTTTCTAGGACTGAGATAACAATGTCCCTCTTCACAGACTACTTGATTGAGGAGCCTACTGTAACACATAATATTGTTCCACATCCAAAAAGTTGAGTGACTTGAGACAGTTGATATATTATGATTCACTCTCATTATTTGATGCATCTTTTTCAAACAAAAATCTTAGTAGGTGCATGATAATGAGATAATACCTTCGTACAATCGAGCATCTATATCAACAACAAATCTAAGTCATCATCACCCCATCAACTAAGGCATATATGATTTATGAAAATTTCGCAACATATCATGTTTATTGGTACTAAATTTGTATGTTTCCAACAAAATCTAAAGTTTTGATACGGTTCTAGTTTACGTGTATAATAATTTACATTAGAATAGCTTTAGAAAAATTCTATACCCTTGCATTACATATAACTAGGTTAAACGTGTATATATATACACAACACAAATATCACAAATCCCTCAGATACATAAACGCTGTCTTTGTGCTTATAACTCACCATGACACCTTCATATCCAATACATAACACAATCTTCATGCTCATTACTCGTTCAGAATATCTTGCCCGAATAGGACCCGACATCTATCAAGACTCGTTTGAAGCATCATCATATCGCATTCTCCTACATGATAAATAGGACATAGGACATGCTTTCTCGCTCGACAACATCTTACCTCAATTTGCCCACTCAGACAGCATGAAACACCAAGAGTGAGGAAAAGACACTACGATCAATAAACCTAGTATTGACTTATCCTTTACTGCAGGCAACTAGCATATTATTTGTTCATGAAAATATCAATACAAATCATGAGAGACTTAAACAAGTTTTATCATTTTCTTTTATCAAAACATGAATCAACATAACCAAAGCGGATGCATCAATCTGCTTCAACCTACAACTACTAATTCTACAAACATATATTACATTTATTACTACAACATATTTTTCGCTCTCGGTTACACAAGAGCATAGATGCTACCACTAGGCGCTTCGACCAACTTCAACAAGCCTATCAGCACCAGTGGACTGTTACTATATTATAAATTATCGTCCTCAGGTATCATAGACAACAGCAATCCTTGAACAAAGCCGCATCTCTTCGCCTTCTCTTCCTGATCTTTGATTGACATAGGTGGCTGTTGGACTTTCCTGCAAAATAGAATCCGATATGAAGATTTTAAGACCAGATAAAACAAAGAATGAAAGCCCCACGTGTACTATAACCACTTCATAGAAGTGCACAATATTACGGATGCAATATATCTTCATCGTCAACCACAGAGAACCAGGATACTGCTCAGATTCAGTTCTATGTAAGAGCATCTGGAAGCTGGATAATATGGAAAACTAATTTTTCTTTTTCTATCATTTTCCCCCAAACTTGCAGTTTGTTGATTAAATATATAAAACCCAAAAGAAAGTAAAAGTAATCTCTACAAGAACTTATAATATAAATAAAATTACATGTTGATTGAGTTAATGAAGATCTCTCTCTCTCTCTCTCTCTCTCTCAATGGCTATTTCATTGGTTTATTTCAAGAATATGATGATTTTAGTAGGACAAAGAGAAGATTCTATTCTCCAACCCACTAAATAAAGACGAACGGCCATAGATGAATTAAAATTAAATAAGTCAAGAAAATATAGAAAGCAAGTAAAATGTATTGCATTGTGGGAATCTGGATATCTCATTTCTAAGCTTCCACACAGCTTTCTGCTTATACACATTTTCTCTTCTTTCTTTGTTTTTTTTCTATTCCCCATTCATGCCTACATTAATCAGCTCCCTTCTTCCTATACAATAATTGGGCTCAATTGTCTTTCTCACCACAGGATAAGGGTCCATCAACCTTCTGTTTCACCGCAATAGCTGGATAAAATTTACTGACGATTTAACTATACTGCAATAGAAGCTCTATCAGTTCACCGCTGCTAACAGGTAATGAGGCATTTACTTTGTTTCATGAGCAACGTCCTTCAACTTTCTGGATTCATAAACAACTGACGGGCATGGTGCTTGCTTTAGGTTGATTCAATCCCTAATTCAAATTCCAAAAAGTTTCTACTCTTTAAACAGTTAGGATCCCACTTCTTCGAACAGATTATCTGATCTATGATAACCATATAGAAAGGAGCAGGCAACAAGAAAACTTATTCGAATGTTTGTGAACTGAGTATATACTCCTCCATCCCCCCTCTCTAAATCTTTCTTATTGAATTATTATGCTAAGTCATCATGAATACCATCCGGCTGTCAGTAACCAGCGATAACACCCCCATCTTAAATTTCTCAAGAACATCAGACCAAATAGAATTGCAAGCTTATAATAGGTGAATAATCAATTATGTAAATTGATTATAAAACAAATAAGTAGTGAAAAATACCAAAAAGATCATGAAAATTCATTCATCAAGTGTCTACTGTGCAATTATACAAGAAACTGGATATTAGAAAAAAAATTTATTATCTTACAGAATTATAGGTGGAGTTCAATCGGATTAGATCTAGTTTCTAAAGTTTCCACACAAAGCCAACAGAACCCAACGAAGAGTGTTGATGATAGCCTACTGTTTCAAGGAGGAAAGCATAATGTTTTTACGGCTCTAACTTATCAGTTTGCTTTACTTTCTAATTAATCATAACCAGAAGAAAGAATGTTAGTGATAGCCTACTGGAAGCTGATTAGAGTAATAAAACCGGAACAATGACATAGATAAGAAAGCATACTATTACCTTTCTGAAATGCTATCAGTTGTGCTTTTCTTAACCACCTCAGCCAAAGAGTGTGATGGAACGCTTTCATAATCTTCAACCATTGGCAAGATAAACGATGACAATAGTGGATCTGGGGCTGCATTTTTGGAAGAAACTATACAAGAAGAACCTCCATAAAGAGATCTGAGATTCCCATCTCTCAGTTCCCTCCTCAACAAAGAAAGCGTTGAGTGTGAACCACCTTTTCGCGATTTTCTCTTTCGCTGCATGTAATATCTAGTCAAGGAACTCAAAATACATGGTTAAGTTCTGAAATATTCAATGGGGTGAAAAAAACCATTTGATTTCAGAGTTTTTCTGCTTGGAGTTACTTTCAAGAAACATAGTAGACCTTTTGCCTGCTCCACCCCCAAAAACAAAATTTTTGTTCCACGCTGCTAATTCATGCAGAAGAAAATATAGATACCAAGTTCAAATAAAGCAAGGCACAGAAAATCAAAAAATTCATGAACAATAAGAAAAGAAAATAAAATGACCAAATAACTTGAAGGAGTTCAATATAAGACAGCAGAAAATGAAAACTAAGAGAAAGGATATCTTAAATATATTCCTGTGTTGCAAGGTTATATGCGCTACCATGTCCACACCCACCCTCATTGCACAAACTGGACAAACCTGAAATTGGTAATGCCAGTGTTAAAATTGATTTTGAACAGAAACATGAGAACAATTATTACATAATATAAATCTCAAACAAAGAAACTAAAATCATGGACCAAATTCTAAAACAACTCAAAGCAAACAAGAAGAAGAAAGTTTTCCCAATATCACATGCAGCAGAAGTATCATCTCTGTTCAGCTACGTAAGAGTGTTTTCTCAGTGAACATATTACGGGTTATTTCTCGGCTTTCCATATTAATTTCATCAAACATCTTTAACATTTATTATAAAATATCAAATATTTTACTATAATCTGTGTGACAATTGGAAGGTTTACCCCATTATTGGCCTCGACCGGATGCTCATCATCAATGTGGCAACAGAGTCCCACAATATCAAAATATTCCGAACAGAAAGGGCAGGGATACTCCTCCCTTATGTCATCATCCACATCAATATCCTCAATTCCCATCAACATTTCTGTGTCAAAAGTATCCCATTTCATTCCTACAAAAGAAATCCACATGCAAAAAGCATAAGAAACAAACATTAGACATAGTATACATGTTAATCTGTAAATCAGTCGAACCCGAAAACAGAAACTTCAACCGTCAAGGTTGATAAACAACGCCACACACGGGAAAACCCTTTAAATTAAATTTTTAATGGATACATTTACCCGTAAACTTTAACAATCCCCAGGATGCAATGTCAATATACAAAACCAAACATAATGAAAGGATAAAAATACATTCAAAAATCCATTACCCCAGCACCAAATTCAATCTCTCAATAAATTCTGCATTGATTTGTGAATTTAACAGATCCTAGATAAAAGCTTCAATCTCTAACACCGAATAAACAGCACGCACACAAGCACAAAAAATATGCAATAGTTAATTAAAAAAAGAAAAGAAAATTAAATAAATTCAGCAATTAAAAAGAAACCCGGATGCAAACTCCATATCAAAGGGTTGCAAACATATCGAGGCATTTACCAGATCGAGATTGAAGAGCAGTTTGATAACGCTTGGAGGCAGAAGACAAACGAGCAGCCCAAGAATTAGAATCCATGGCTTTCTTTTCTCAACTTCAAATTCAAACTACAAAAAATGGTTAGGAAATCCAAGCTCCTTCTCTTGCTAAGAGGTGATTAAACTAATCAAGGGTCGGTTTAATTTGTCAGAAAATTGGGCACGCGTTTCCTTGAATCTTGAATTTGTGAGGAGGGAATGAGATTATGATAATGATGACGATGATGATGAGAACAAGATGAAAGAAAAGAGAAAGCGGAAGAGGGCTGTCCTTAGCAGGGTGAAATGAAAATCCACAGAAAGGAAATGGGAAGTCATTTCCACACACTATTATATATATATATATATATATTTTAATATTTTTCTTTTTCTTTTCTCGGATTTCCGTTTGCTGACAGGCTTTATACAGTTTATTAATAATAGATGCCAAACGCTTTATATTATTTTTTAATTAATAATTTTAAATAAATGAAATGTGAAAATGAAAGAAATATGGCTATTCAAATATCTAAGAGCTAAATTACAACTACAGTACTACACCTCTTTAGATTTTGAGAAATTACAGGTAGTAATTCTCATTTTTAAAAAATTACCAACACGCCTAGTCAGGAGAAGTTTGACTACAAAGACCCTCTTGTGCTAGGTTTCATCCAAAAATTGCTGATAAGAGAATCAAGAATGATGCGCTTCTGTTCTGGTGTACTAGTTATCGTGCCCTAAATGCTGAAAACATCAAAGCGATAAGCCCACCTCAAGATGAGTGCTTTTCTATTCAGATTTTCCCAAAACTTCCAGTAACACAGTTTAGACAGTGATAGATTCTCTGCTTCTATAGAGGATAGAGCGATAGATGTCTTCATTTGTTAAAATTTGTGGATCTAGTGGTATCCTAAAAATTTATTGAACCAATGTTGGCCTTAGCAATCGTACCAACTTAAAAGGGTGAATTTCTAATTTACCATATATGGTTATTTTGGAATTTTTTGTGAACTTTGTTATTGTGGTTGGAATTATTATTTGTTGGATCCATTTCGATTGTTGCTAAATTAGGGTTTTTGAGACTACTCTTACATACTCAAAAAATTAAAAGAAAAAATACAAAAGTTATTGAAAATGCTACCATATAACATCGCATGGTCTCTTCAAGTTCGAGGTCTAGTGCTGGAGGGCTCAAATATAGGAGAGTAACATGTATTAGAAGAACATGGGGAGCTTCTTTTCGTCCGTAGCAATAGCATTACCTTCTTTGGAGACGAATTGAAAGAGAGGAAGAGGGGGAGACACAACACCAAAAAGATGGCTAGGTTTGGTGATGAGAAGATAGGGGAATGGTTAAATTTGTGTTATAACAAATTTTATAATACACATGCATTTTTTTTTAATAAGTTATTAATAGGGGTAATAGGGGTATAATGGGATTTCATTGAATTTTTTGACGAAATCCATATGGGAGAGGTCTTTGTAATAAAAATACTCTTAGTTGGGTGTGTTGATAATTTTCAAAGAATTAGAGGTGAACATATAATTTTCCAAAATAGGAGGGGTGTATATGTAAATAACCCAATATGTTAATGAAATTATTAGTGTGGTGTAATTACAATCAAATATAGTGGAATTGTTGTAGATTTGAAAGGTAAATTTGAAAAGTTTTGATTTTATTAAAATTGTTGTTTTAGATACAAAAGATTGTTCTTTTTCCATTTTTTTTATATAGCATGGATTATACGTGTAGATCAAATAAAAATACATTTTTTATTGGTTTAAATATGATTTTATTTTTCAAAAATGTATTTTACATTGCTGGTACAATTTCAATTGTATTCTTTTTTATCCTAGTAATTTATTATTTTATGCCATGTTTCAAATTATATAAACGTGACCTTAACATTTGGGAATAAATGTTTGAGATCAAGTTTTAAGTTTGAAATTATTGAAGATTGAGTTTGATGAACATTTTAAATTTAATTGAAAATTAAAATTGTAGAAACTCTACATTTATAATAAAAATAAACACAAATTCAAATTTGTAATAAACTACAAAGTAAACAAACAAAATAATAATAATAATAATAATGGGAAGTTGGATGACACAATGCTGGTCGATTAAGATCGACTTCCATTAAATTGATTTAGGATTGAACATAAATTTGAAATTCGTTTATTTGTGAGAAAAAGAGCATATTATTGATTTAACAAGTGTGTGGCTATGCTTGTTTAAAAGCTCATTCATCTTGTAACAAATTATTTGGAGTTTATAAAATATTAAATCTTATATTAAAAATAAATTATTAAAATATTTAGATAAAATAAAATATTAGAGCTTATTATGTATTATTGGATGAGTGCTTGAATTGGAACAAAGTTTTCAACATTTATGAAAGCATATAATAAAGTTAAATTATTTGATCGATATTTTTGAATGTTGGTAACTTCAAATTGTAAAATAATATGGTGTATTCATGTAAAATATTAATGTGAAATCGTAATTTCTATGTTAAATCCCATCTTTTCATAAGAAAATTGTAGACTCGAATTTTAGCAATAATATGTAAGCTTTTATTTACCGTATAGTAATATTTATTTATGACATGATAGTTTTAATGAATTTGGTTTATTTAGTTCATGTTTTTAATTTTTAAAATATATTAAGGTAGATTGAACATTTCTTTTCTTTCTTTTATTTTTTTAAGTAATAATTCTATAATTATAACTAAATATTTCTAAAATTTTGCTTCCACCTTAAGTCGCAGTTGTACTAAACAGTCCAGCTGCTACACGGGCCCCACTTTCCATTCACCTTCGTTTCTGTGTAGTTCTGTCTCCAAGCATAGGTACCAATACGGCAATACCATAATCAAGCCCGCATTTTGGCCCGAATACATTGACCCGACTACGATCGGGCCTCTATTCAATTCATTTAAGCCCTTCCTCAATTGGATCTGTTTTGAATTCAGAAACAGTTTATCCGTTTAATTCTTTTGTTTTTGTTTATGTGCTGGGGATTTTTGTGAAATTTGTTTCCATTTTTTCGGAGTAATGGCGACGAGAAATAGGACAATTTTGTACAGAAAGTATAGGGATGCGTTGAAAAGTGTGAGGGTGTCGGCGGGCTCGTTGCCTTCTAGCTCCGGCGGTGGCGGAGGTCCGGTGATTGAGCTCTCGACGACGTCGTTGCTTAACCCCAATCGATCTTACGCACCTTTAAGCACTGAAGATCCGGGAACTTCGAGGTAAGCAATTGGCAATTTAAGTATTTTAGTATGTTTTGGTAGTGGGACTCTTGAGTTTATTAGCTGAATTTCTTTGTTATTATTATCCGTTGTGTGAATTTTGGTCCGATTTGGGTATTTGAGATGATTTAGCAATGCAAGCAGGTGTCATCGTCGCGGAAATGTCTTAGATTGATTTGGTAGGATTCCAGGGATCGCGTAATGTGGTCATGATAGTAGATATTTATGACTGGAGCCTGGTTTTCCAGTTGACGAAGCATGATGCAATAGAATGAGCATCATCATTCATCATAGCACAGACACCTATGTTTATAAACGAAATTAGTAATAGATGTCCTTCTGTGGATAGCTTGTGTTGTAATTGAGGATAATTAAAACTCTTGAACTACATTTCTTGTGTAAGGATAAAATGAAGAAATACATGCAATGTAAGTTTGATGGTCTAGTTTTTCAGTTTTTCATTTGTCTTTTTAGAAGGTATGGGCATGGTTTTCCTCCTAACTTCTTTACTATCTTCCTCAAGATTAAGTTGAAATTTGAAAATTTGGAAGCACTGAAACATTCTGTTCCTCATTTGGTTGGAATAACTAGTTATGTACTAAATTATACGACATGTTAAACATTTGTGCCCTCCCTCACATCTGGAGCATGAGTCGGAGTTTAGAAAAGAATGTGATGAATTGTTGTTATAATAGCCGTGCTACACAAATGCAAAATTTGACTGCAGCACCTTGAATGCTTTTTCTACTTGTAGTTTAATACCTATATGTAGAAGAGGAAGAACTGGATAGCTACTTTTGTTCCGTGTGTTAAATGTCAAGTAAATTAGAGATCTCTGCTTCCAGAACATAAGTTTTCTCTAGTAGGATTTTGGACTTAGAAGTAGAGGAATATAAGTGTTGCCTGAAAACGTGTGACTGTTATGGTATTATGAACAAATGTGAGTGATAAAGCAATGGGAGAGCATAATTTGTGTTGCTGACCATGGATATTATGGCCTAAGGCTTTGTAGATTTTATGAGACGCTTCTGTTTTAAGTTCTTTATGTAGTCTTGTTGCGGTTCCTTAGCATAGGTAGATCCTGATAGGCTGAGTTGAAAATAGGAATAGGGCAGGTATCTGGCTTCGCTCTTTTTTATAATCTGAATCAATATTTTATATGTACGCCTGTCACTGGTCTGTCTAAAATCAAACGAAACAAATCACTTCTAAACATTCTTTATATAATTAGGTAATTAGAAGAAAATACAATTGATTCTCAGAGTATTGAAGAGGAAGACAAAGAAACATGCTGAAGATTTTCATTTTCTTAATCAAGGTTGTGTAAGCTGAACCCATATATCCATAATTCAGAGTTGTATATTAACATCCTAGGTTAGGTCTAATATTTTTCCCTCCACAGTAGGGGTACAGTTGCAGTAGGCCTGCCACCAGCTTGGGTGGATGTATCTGAAGACATAGCAGCTAATATACAACGTGTGAGGGGTAAGATGGCTGAGTTAGCAAAGGCTCATGCCAAGGCTTTAATGCCATCATTTGGAGATGGTAAAGAAGATCAACGTCGGATTGAGGCTCTTACACAAGAGATAACTGCTCTTCTGAGAAAATCAGAAAAAAGATTGCAAATACTCTCTGCTGGTGGGCGTTCGGAGGATTCAAATATCAGGAAAAATGTCCAGGTATGAACTGACGAACTTTTTGCCTTCTGAATTCTATAATCACCGCAAAAAGATTATGGTTATTAGTTCTCTAAAACTACTTATCTCTGTTTGTTTGAGAAAAATATTTTCTGATGTGTGCAAAAGAAACTGTTTGTTGTTGGGCTTCGGATTACGTACGTGTTATGCATCACTGTCAAACTTCTTTCAAGTACGCAAAATCTCTGCTCAGGAATGTGGAATAGATGCGATTGCTGCTTTGCCTGCCAACTTCTAGTTCCCTTTTCTGGACTTCTCTATTTGTGAATTAACTTCTCCTGTCTGCCATATTAGCTATCTTTTACAGTGTTTGTAACTGGTCCCTGTTCTTTCTGTAGGAAAATTATTCATCAGTTGTAATATTCATTATACTTGATGTCATGAAGATTGTGCTTATTGCATTCTATATTTTGACAGCGTTCTCTAGCTACTGACCTTCAAACCCTCTCAATGGAGCTACGTAGGAAACAATCCACATATTTGAACCGACTGCGACAGCAGAAAGAGGTATGATTTACTTTTGCGGAAATTTTATTAAGTTTCATGTCAACATGTAGACATAGTCTGTTCTATTTTAGTCACTTAACTCACTTCATTGTATTACAAGTGCCCTTTTGAGATCTCACCTCACCTACTGAAGTGCTTAGTCTGTTCTGTTTTAATCACTTAATTCACTTCATTGTATTACAAGTGTTCTGTTGAGATCTTGCCTCACCTACTGAACTGTTCCATGCAGTCATATTGGTGATTGAGCAGCAGCTAATCATATGATGTCACGGTGCTCTATATTTGTGTATTTCCAAGACTTCTAATATCCTGCCATTTTGTGTAGGGTCCAGATGGGATTGACTTGGAAATGAACTTAAATGGAAGCACTTCTAAGAGGGAGGAAGATGATTTGGACGACATGGTATGTGATTCTGCTTCTTTTATGTAAGAAATATTTTTCATTCCATAGTATATTACTCCCGTACCGATAGGTTAAAAAAAAAAAACACGTGAAGGTGAACTCTGCACCCGATTCATTTTGCTCTTACAATTGTTTTCAAAAGGATTGCATCCTTCCACATGTGCTCTTCACATTTTCAGATAAAAACAAAAGATGCAATTGAAGTATATACAAATATGTGCTAAAAATATGTATAACAGGTGTCACAAAAGACTCATAAGAGCTGAATCAAGAATTCTCAAGAAGGCTTTGCTTGAATCTTCGCCTGTCGACCTCTAGTTCAATAAGTAACTGTTTTCTTTATTTTGATCCTAGTCTTCTAAGATGTTAACAGATCGGTTTATCTAACTTGATCTTTAACTATTGTCTTAACACAATGTCCTGATCTGGTTGGTTACTATCTAAGAATGACTGCTCCTGATGACCAAATCAGGACCACCTTACATCTACGGTCTAGTCCATCACAGGGACTAATTTATTTATTTTATTAATCATAGTATTGGCTCCAAGGTGAATTTGCTTCTCTGTTCTTTTCCACTGCTAAAGTGCCTATGGTATCAACATTATTGTTCGACAATTTTGTCATTAATGCATTACTTAACCTTGCATGTGTTGTAAAAATCATGTTTTAGGGTTTCAGTGATCATCAAATGGCCAAATTAAAGAAAAGTGAGGCATTCACCGTGGAAAGGGAGAGAGAAATTCAACAGGTGAATTGGAAGTTTTATGTTGCATCGTTGGGTAACCCAAAACAATCAGAAGTTCAATTTTTTTCACATTTTTGTTGGTTTTAGGTTGTGGAATCAGTCAATGAACTTGCTCAAATTATGAAGGATTTGTCAGTTTTGGTGATTGATCAGGTTAGGCACCATATATCATTTTCAGTAGTTGCTCATGTGAATGATTGTCGATGTTAACTAAATTTGTGCGGCAGGGGACTATTGTTGACAGAATAGACTACAATATAACGAATGTTGCAGCCTCAGTTGAAGACGGCTTGAAACAGCTTCAGAAGGTCCGTACACTTTCGTTTGATCTTCCACAAGCCCCTTTCGAATATTTTCAAGTTACTTCTGATACAATTTGATTTACATTTGGTTTGAATCATGCACCATTTATGGCTAAACTTGCTTGTAATGAATTTGAATTGCAGGCGGAGAAAAGTCAGAAACAAGGTGGGATGGTCATGTGTGCCTCAATTCTCGTCATAATGTGCTTCGTTATGCTAGTTCTCTTAATTCTGAAGGAGATAATCTTTTAAGCAATGAATATAGCATCTTTCTGCATACACCTATCGTCTGATCTCCCCTGGCAATTGCTACACACTCAAGACATGCTCACATATCATGGACAGTGGAAGAGTACTACCAAGTTTGGACGGTATACACGCTAACTTACTGATCATTGAAAATTCCAATGAATTCTATATATGTCAGTTCCATTCTTCCTCTTATTGTTTTTACCGGCAGAGGGAGTTTATATATGACTCCATCGCATCGGAGGATATATGGTATTGGTTCTTTTTCCCAGGGTGAATTTTGTAATCCTGTCCATAAATGCTTATGTTGTTCGTACACAAGATGAATATTCTTCTGTTTGTAACATTCATTCTTCAAATGGGAAAGAAACATGTTAGATCTTTGTTCAAGGTGTAAACTAGTTCCCACTTTAAATGGATATGTGGCCCTCAAATGGGTCACTGTTAAACGAACTGTATCTAAATTTGCTTAAAACCCATCTAAATACTTGCCCATGTCTCACGGGGTGGGTGCATCGACGTAGGCATCTCGCGGGAGCAGCCCTTGAGAACTTGTGGCTTTTTTTTCATTTGTTTCTTTGTTATTGTTCTTACTGATGGATGGAAATTTTATGTTCATTATAGTAAACTTCTGACACATTTTGGTGATTATTGGAAATTTTAACAAGGTTGTATTCAGATTGGAAAAAACTAAGGTTTTGCTTGGTTCAGGTTTTGAAGGTTAAACTCAGTTTTTCTCCACTTGAATATGGGTTTTGTGTTTCTTTCTCCAATAAAAATTAGCTGATGCATGGGCTTTATTTATTTTTATTGTGAGGGATAATTATCTCAAGCACCACCTAAGGTTTGGTCAGATCATAAAAGGATCTTTATGGCTTGAGTAATTACAATAATGTAGAGGCATTTTTGTAATTTTATCCATTTCCTCCTATCTTTTTATGTTGACTTTCTTCTTCCTATTCTTCTTCTCTCTTCTTGAGGGAAGTGGATGAGAAGTGAGAGAACGGCTTAACCTGCAGGCCATGTCACAGTAAGTAATATTCAGATCACACCTCTTTTGACCTGAATATAGGGTAGTCGTGACATTCTGTTTTCCAAATACGACTTCCAGTGATATTCCAGTAATCCAAATTTGAAAATTCGATCGGAGATTCTTTAGGATACGAATACAGTAATGCAAGATTTGAATTTGATAAAAATTTGAAGTCCATAAAAAAAATTTGACTCGATAACTATTTGCAATAATTATATTAAAAACATATTTAAATTATTTTATTACAAAAAGTAATTTAAAAAATATAATTTTTTTTTTAACATTATTGACTATGATGCCTGATGCCTCATATGTTGAATTCTATTTAAGAATTTTTATTAATAGGAATAGGCTGTGCGCACTTAATGTTTGTGCAAATATGCTACTTTATCTGTCTTTAATAATTAGAACATTATGGTTAATATGTTCAATAAAATATTCTATTTTAAAGAAATAGTTAGTGGTTTATGAAATATAATTAGGTAAATAATCTGAAATTAAGGCATAACTCATAACTTAAAAAGGTCGTGCAAAAATATACTAAAATAATCTGTTATATGATAGTATATGGATTATATATAATAATATTAATAGAATGAAATAATATCATCAGAATTTGAATTCAGATCTTTGAGGGTCGAATTGTGTAATTATATATTCTGAATTATGAAAACTTATAACCATATCTAATATTTGAATATTCTAAAATTCGGACTAAAATTTTAAAGGAATCTAGGGGTACTTTATGCCGGACAGCTTTTATTAAACGCCGGACACTTTGGACAATTTTGCCCCTATATGAAATTTCAATATCACCTAAAATTTATTTACATTACATTTTTAATACTCTAAACTATATTCTTAACACACTTACAGTAAAATTATTTTGGTATACAATAAAAAATGAGTAGATCAAATTATAAGCAAAATTCATCTAAAAATGTGATAATTTTATCATTAAACAGACAAAAAAAAAAAAATGAGAGGGATGTTCGCCAGGAAATGGTGGACATAATTTGGAGTTCCATCAATTTTTGATGGAACTCCAGCCAAGATTGGCGGACATTAAAAAATATAAAAATAAATAAAAAGAAAAAGAACTTAAATGTTGAGACACCATGTTCGGCCAACATGGAGCGGACCTCAACAACAGTATTATAAAAAAACACAAAAAAAAAAGAGTAAGAATAAAGCAAAACACCATGTCCGGCCATGTTGGCTGGACATTATGAAGATTTCCGCCGTCCGACGGCGGAAATCTAAGAAAGGTCCGGTAGAAATTGCCGGATCTAAACAATAATATGTTTTTTTTTTTAAAAAAGAAAAACATTATGTCCGGCCAACATTATGAAGATTTCCGCCGTTGGATGGCGGAAATCTGAGAAAGGTCCAGCAGAAATTGCCAGACCTAAAAAAATAAATAAAAAAAAATTATTGGGAATGGTTGTTTAAATATATACAGGGACATAATTGTCCAAGTGTCTGGTATTTGGTAAAAGCTGTCCGGCATTTAACGGTCCAAAATTTTAAAATATACACAACTGACAGCCGGGTTGGGTTTCTCACCCGGCCTATCAAATCAAACAGGGCGGGTCTTAGATGTTACCAAACCCGTATCCAAATCAAACCCAAACCCGTGCCCGAATGGTGCCATCTCTCTTGCCCCTTGCCGCCATTTGCGGTAAGTGCTAAACCCAATCAAAACCCTCCGTCTCTCTCACACGGGCACACCCACACAGCCATTGGTGAGAAGTAATTTACTGCTATTTCTAGTTTCAATCCCATTTTTCTCTATTCTAGTAGAATTATGAAGGAAATCGTGACAATCCAAATTGGAAGCTATGCAAATTTTGTTGGCTCTCACTTCTGGAATTTCCAGGTACAATGCATTTTCAATCGTATTCTCTGCCTGCAAATAGTTTCATTTAGCTTCAGACGCTCAAGAAAGCCCCTTTTTGACTTGCTTATACCTGTTCCTTTTCAATTTGTAACCTCAGAAAGCAATAGTTGCCAATCTTATTATTCCATGTTTTTATTTTTTAATTGTGTTTTAGGGGATTAGTCTTAATCATTGTGGAATCTCGTTAGATTTTTAATAGAGTGCTAATTGCGTTCTTATGGGCTTTTTCGTTTTCTCAAGTTCCAATGTTTGATATGACGCTCTGGCACTAGTTAGAATTATATGCTATTGCCTTTTTAATGGTACAAGTGATATTTTGTTTCATGTATTTGAAGGATGAGTTGCTTGGATTGGCTGATAGTCCTGAGAGTGATCAGATATTCAAAAATCGCGGCCTTAGCATGGACATCCTTTATCGTACTGGTGAAACTCAACAGGTAAATAAATCTGTATGCTATTTAGTTTAGCACCTATTGTTGAGATTCTGTTCTTCTTCATGGCTTCAAGATCTAGGATGACATGCTTTTCTATCTTATATGTTGTTTTTAGTGCATTTGTATAAATTATGACAATCTTGTTACTTCTTTATCATGTCCAGGGCATTCTTACATACACCCCTCGCTTGGTTTCGGTGGATTTTCAAGGTACAAGATAATGTTATTATGAATGACTACTCAAACCTCCTTGTGTCATGGTCCGCCCCAAATATATTGCATGGACTTCTGAATATATTTTCTGCCAGAAAAAGATTTGGTCCGCTTATGCTTCAAGTCATATAAGTGGTTCAAGCTAATTCATAATTTTGTGCACCGTAGTGTAATTCACATTTTCAGTAAATCTTGCTCTTCGAATTTCTATCTGCCTCGCTATGTTTTCTTACATGCCCAAACTGGAGCCCTTGAATGATTAACTTCAGTAGAATGCAATTATTTGTTAAGCTTATAATTTCGACAATATGTCTTGTCTACTTGTACTATACCATCCAAACAGTTTGGGTATGAAAGGATTAAAGGCAAGGTACCTCATTAATCAAATATCACAATTGTCCTGATTTCAACTAAGGGAACTAGCTTTTCATGTCATTTTATGATTTTAATTTCGAACAGTATCAATTCAAGCGATGGGAGACAACTTAGCAACTAAAGGGGTAAGTTTTAAAATAGATGTAACTTTGGAGCAAAAAGTGGACATACTTTTCTATTGTAGCGAGACCATACTTTTCTATTGTAGCACTCTCGTATAGCTGTTGTTTCTATATGCATAGTTTCTTTCAGTGAGATTTTTTAACAACCCCC
Source organism: Handroanthus guayacan (assembly GCA_014898755.1). Lineage (NCBI taxonomy): Eukaryota > Viridiplantae > Streptophyta > Magnoliopsida > Lamiales > Bignoniaceae > Handroanthus > Handroanthus guayacan. The sequence goes on from JACFYI010003725.1 coordinate 515,089, forward strand.
CCGGCCCCAAAGAACCCCCTAGATGTGTGTGTATATATTTACATACACATGTGTGAAAAGTTGACACAATACTGATCCAGGAACTTGATTGAACAGGATCCCTAGGATCGATGAGTTCACGTGGAACTTTGTACAATGAGGTCCCAGGAACATCAGTTGATACTTCGACATGGTGAGACTTCAATTTTTCTTTCAAATTTTGGAAGAATTGTCTTTGCTTTAGGATTGTGCAGAGATGGAAGAGTGCCTGCTGTTGCTCTTGTTTTTGTTTCTTTAGCTGTTTTAGCGTTGTGTTACCCTTAGTTGTTGATTATTGTCCTTAGAATGGCTGTCCTATTTTCTAATAATAACATCATCATGAATTTTTCTCAGGCTTGTGCCTTGTGTATTTTTCCATTTGTTATGTTTTTGTTCAGTGTAATGAGGGATTGTCTGCCTATAAGTTTTTTAGATTATGAATTCTGTATAACATCAGTTTTTCTCCAAGTTCTGGTAGAATAATGTCACTGCTCTCCAAATAATGAGAGCTACTTGCTCCTTGAACTTTTGTCCAGTTACTAACCATAGGTCACAATAGCTTTTATTACTAATATACTGAAGAACCCTTGAGGTCTTTGTGTTAGTCATTTTCTTTAGACCACTTTTGCATCGTGTGCAAAAGCTCACTTCCTCTTCACACCTCAGCACCAATATTTCAAAAATCTAAGCTTCACTTTCTACCACAAATTCTTATGAGTTCATATGGGATCAAGCATTTGACATGCTATACTTTACAATTTTGCATGTGAATATTTGGAATACAAATGTAGTACGCTATTATCGTGAGGGTGGTCACACACTTGACACTTATTACTTCAAAAGAGTGCTGGTATATCAGAAAGTTGGATAGATGTTCCCCACACGATCTAAGTTGTTGCTTCTGTAGGTTCTGGAGAATATTCAGTTTAAATAACTAGTCATATATCTCCATATATCACTTGAATTATCATGTTCTTATAACCTAGAGACGAAACCTGTTGACATACTTCCAGAAATCATTTGTGCAAGAAGCATTTGCTTCATTTTAGCCTCCAGCATGGTATGATGAGGAAAGTAAGCATTCAGGTTTGTGACTACCTGATATTTTTTCTTTATTCATCTCCTCTCTTATCGCTTCCTGTGAGGAAGTGGATGACAATTTTATGTACATTTTACCTTCTACATTTTGGCACTGGTAAATGCAAAAGAATAAAGATGTATAGCTTGTTTGCTTTATCTAATTTGAGTTAGATGTTCAATAACGAATAATGACCGAACCCTTTGAAAATTGGAGAGCTCTGTCTATCACCTTAAAATGCTAAATATTAAGCTGTAGATATCTTATTTGGCATCCCAACCTTTGGAGATAATAGGTCGGTCCATATTTAATTTTTGGATGCCTTAAGAATGCTAAATTTCACTGAATACGATATTATTATTTTCTATTTTAAGGATGTAAAATTGAAATGCTCTTTACTGTCTCATTTGGCATTTTAATTTGGCATTTTAAATGGATTAATAGTTCGAAATCAATGTGTAGGACAGGTCCTGTGACAACTCATGCCTCTCAACCTCTAAAGAAGAACTTGTTCTTGCAAAGCTTGTACCTGGAAGAGAATGCAAATGTGGGTAGCTCAAGAGGTAGTGAAAGCGGGAATAGCAATTCTTGTGCCGAAGTTGAAGATAAGGACATTGTTGAATGTCTGGAAAATGAAGTTCAATATTGGACAGATTTCTCGAAAGTTCATTATCATCCTCAGAGTCTGTATGAATTAAGTGGGTTGTGGACAGACATCAAAGATTTTAACAATTATGGTATTGGAAGAGAGGCATTTTCTGGGAGTTTACATGCAGAAGAAATCAATGAGAGGCTGCGTTTTTTTGTTGAAGAATGTGACCTTCCTCAGGTACTTCTTATGCATCATAGCTCTTCATTTCACTGCTTTTTTTGCCAGAAAACCTCATTATCTGCCATCTGGTGTCTCTAACTTTGAAATTTTGGTTTTCTTCAAATTACTTGATAATATCTCGATTTTGCCTCTAGTAGTTGCCAATGACGGGATGGTCCTTTTGCCTCTTTAAGTCCAGTGACTCTGGTCCATTGGGAATCACTTGATTCGTGTTTAATATTCTCTCTCAGTTTGCTCTACTGGTCCACCAGTTCCCTGATACTTCAACACAGAAGTCAACTTGGATTCTTATGGAAAGTGCCTAACAATTTCTTTGGCATAGTCGCCCAAAATAGGCCCACCAAAATGGCAAAACCTGCTGACCTTTTTCTCCCAGAAATGAACCAATACCACCGATGATTTTTTTTGTGTGTATGCACGCGCAAATTTGTTTTAAGAATGGTGACATATCTGTGCACATCTTATTGTAACTGTTTTGATTTTATCACTTTTCATCATGCACATATGCTTCCATGTCTGACCCGTCTCATGTTTTCATATTTAACTTTTCCTTGTTTCCCTTATCATCTTTGACTTTTCCTTCTCTTTTTGGCTCAGTAAATCAGCAATCCCACTCCAACCAGTGATGATGGGGTTAGGGTAGATGGGGTGCTTCCATAGCTGGTCAGTGTTATGCTGGCACCGTTAAGTTGGTTTGAACGTTGAATACATGTCTGACCCCGAGCCAAAATACATGCTCAAACGATTTTTTGAAATTCATCCAAATGGGGCATAATTTAATGTTTATGGGAAGCTGCTCTTTTTGATTCACATTAGAGGTGTGGCTCACACTTCACTCCTTATAGGCTTGACTGCATTGTAGAGTGTGCAATTATTCTCCATGCATTTCATTCAGCAGCCTGTCTTCTCTCTATGGTGGTGAAACTTCTATTTATCTTTCTGTTTGACAGGGAATTCAATTTATTATTGATGACTCCGGAGGGTTCTCTGGTGTTGCAGGGGAGTTTTTGGAGAATATTGCAGATGAGTACACAAATATTCCAGTGCTACTGTATTCTGTTCGTGGTCCTGACTCCTGCCTGGATTCCAGAAACCGCAAGCTGACGATATCCCGGAAACTTCATGATGCAGTTTCATTTGCAAAGCTGTCAGCTTTCTGTAAATTGATTGTCCCTGTTGGTGTGCCATCCCTGAGTACAAGTAAGCATGTCAATTATTGGAGAGGCTTATCTTCATACTTTTGCTTGTTGTTTCCCTGTTGGACCATTTGAGGAACCTGGGTTGGGAGACTCAGGTTCTTTCATAATCCAGTTGATACATGACTAAAGTACTTGAAATGAATCTTAAAGATGAATATAAACTTGTCTGAGATGGCATAAATTTGCTGAGATGTTTACAAAGATTTTAATCTTGTGAGTACTGTAGTTTGTATCGTATGTTCATATGTATGAACAGTTAATGAGGTAACACTTGTTAATAACCATGAACTGTTAGAAAATATAACGAATGGAACATATTTCTTTTTCATGAAATCTTCGCAGATATCTGTACTTGCCTGCATTGTTTAAATCGTACTCTTCTTTCCTTGGCCAAATTTTTGTCCTAGTTTCAAAGAATTTTTCTTTTGATATAGTTACAGTGTGAGAAATTTTCCTCCCCTTATTTCCAGCAGCCAAAAATCTTAAGCATGAATGTATTTTTTAATCCATGTTAACCTTCTTCCTTCCGTTTTGCTATTACCTGTGTGGATTGAACTTCTCTCATTAAAGTGTGCCTCTCATACTTTTCCTTCTGAGTTGTAAGCGTAAAATTATGCTAACTTTTCTTCTCTTTTCCAATTACAAAGGCAGAATGTCCAGGTATCTCCATATAGATGATCAAAAGTCTTACCACACCAGTGCCGTTTATGCATCTGCCATACACTCCATCAGCCTCCCATTCCGAATGGAACCACTTGGGCCCAGTGCACAATCGAGCTACACATGTGGTGCAGCAACTATAAATGAACTTGTACAAATGTTAGCTCGCCAGGGTCGGCAGAATATGGTCACTATTTTGGATACTGCTATGCCAACTCCTGCTTTGTCAGGTACTACAGTCCCAGTTCTACTTCGCCCCTTCATTTGGAATTAGCTACCCTTACTGAAATATCAAATCATGTAAAACAGGAATTCAAGTCCAGCAATCTTTCTTGGAGAATTTGCAGCCACTGACCCCTGAAATCGCAGAAGATACAGACGACATGCATGCTTTGGAATCCATGACTATTCATGGAGCTTTTGCATCAGGTAATTTTCCAAATTTTGGGATTTTGCTGTGTCCTTGATATTTTTATTGTGATTTTTCAGTCTACATAGTCTAGTTTCCTGTGAAATCATGAATGTGCATATTAAGAAGCTAATAATGAGGTAAACTATAGGGCCTTAATTATGTAAAAACTGAAACATTGGCTTGATGGATCGGTAGCAGTGTAAAGTATAGTGGGCTCTTGCGACGAAGATAGGGGTCTCATTTGCGGATTTAAAGTGGTTAGTTTGAGATTTCCATGTGTGCCTCATCACTATATTTGATAATTGGTTGTATATGGTTTTTATATGACCAGAAAATGGGAAGAAGCAACTATTTGTTTCAATTCTTTGTTATCTGTTTTATTTTCTTAAATATCTTCAAATAGTTCTATGATGCAGTTGGGTACAAATTTATCCTAATGACCTCCATTAACATAGTAGATGATATTGTTATTTAACTACGGCGATAATGAGTTCAATACCCCTTGAGGTTTTTTCTAATTACAATACAACCCCGTGTGGATTGGAAAATTGTCGAAACCTCTGTTGTTGATGTCAACAGAAAATTTGATTGAACTTTTAGCTACACCCTTTGACTGCTTGACCTCCCAGCTCCTACTGGTAGTTATTCTCAAATACCCTCCAGGGGTCTATATGTTATATTTTTAAGGAATAATTACCTCGATACCCCTTGAGGTTTGGCATAATCACCAAAACATCCCTGAGGTTTGGATAATTATCATAGCATCCCCTACTTTTTATTTCAACTGATATATAATTGTAAGTGCACTCTCAGGTCTTATACATAATTACAATCCCACCCCCCTGTCCAGGGAGCTACTTGTAAATGACACTCTTGTCCATGGGTCCAACTTGTAATTTTTCAGAATTTTAGATGATGCAATTATAATTAGCCATCAACTCAACTAACAGTAGGGGGTATAATGGTAATTATCGGAGCTTATGAAGTGTTTCGGAGATTATGCCAAATCTCAAGGGATGTAGAGGTAATTACCCCTATTTTTAAAAAATTCTGGAATAGTTTGTTGTAGTTATTTGACCAAGTATTCAATGACGAAGATCCCTTTTCTATAAATTGAGATATCGCACCAGTTATTCATTGCAAATCTTTCCTAATCCATTTCTTTAGCAATGCTGCTATTTACGTCTTCCAGTCTGTGAAGCAAAATGGGTAATTTCATTCTTTTGTTTGTTCTAATGTCAGGATGCAAAAGGGCCACCGTATCTGAAGTTAAGGATGCAGTTCATACTGCGTATTTGAACGCAGCAGAACGACCCAAGTTCTCTCATCTATCCGTAGCTCAATGTCCTCTTCCCATACCCTTACCATTTCCTTCAATATTTGGGAACATTGTTGGTCAAAACGGTGAGCTTCTGGATACTCCAGTTTCAGATTCTCCATCAAGAGGGTCACTTGAAGTTCACTCGGTCCCAACGGCAGCAAGACTACGTTCTACCACTGCGGTTTTACCATTCCTGGAGAACAGATTGGAAAACCTTCGTAAGTTTGGTATTGCTCGAGGAGCACTAGGAACAGAGTTACTGAGAAACTGGGGTTTCGGACGAGATGATGTCGACGACCTGGCAGAGGCACTTTCTAACATGGTAACTACGTTAAATCCTGTGTCTGAACTATCATCGGATTCTGATTAAGGCTGTTCTTGGTTGCATTTGGCTGAGTTTTTGTTAAGAAAATGTGTATGTTAATTTTATCTATGTTTGCACTAAGTAATTTAGAAAGAAAAATGATGAGAAATACAGAGCTACATTACATCATTTGAAGTGTGGAAAATTCCTCGTAGAGTTACTCCTCATAAAATCCAAGATCCGAAGGGTGTGGATTAAATTTTTATGCTATGATGTATATGGGGTGTTTATTTGCAGTTGGGATTCTCTTTTAAAATAGTATTTTATTTCCTATTTCATTGCATGAATTCATGTCAAGCGTATTAAATGTTTCCTTATAAATACATAGGATTATCAATGACTAGATGCCACGCACTTGGCAAGAATATGTGCTTTAATATGGGTGATGAAACCAGCAGCATAACCAGAATATATATATATATATATATTCATATATTGGGGTCATTAATTAGCTAAAAGTGCCATTCAAGAGTAAAACTAAAAATTACTAAAATATAAATAAAATTGTAAGTTTATTCTTTTATATATTTTATCATTGCGGCAAATCCAATAACGGTGGATCATCAAGATTTTGTCATTTTTTGACTGAGGTCATTTTGTTAAAAAATGGTGGCTTGGTTGCAATAAAATGATTTTTCCTAAACATAATGTCGGTGCTTTGGGAAAGATTTCCTTTTTCTCCAAATTAAGTCTGATGCTTTACTCCTATTTGATTTCGTTCTTTTCTTTCTTTTTTATTTTTAATTTATTAAAATTGTCTAATATATTTCAGCAAAAAAAATCAAGTATTTTAAAGAAACAATTACTTAAACACTTCTTGACGTTTGTTATAATTATCAAAGGATTTCCTGTGATTTTATCCCTGTGTGTTATAATTAAATCCCCAAAAAGTGGAAGTCTTTTAATGTTTGTTACGCTTCCAGAAGTTTGCTTGTAATGTTTATCACACATATAAGAAGTTCATTTATAATGTTTGCTACACTTTTAAATGATCTAATTGTAATAAACAGGGAGTTTTTATTCAAATCACAAGATTAATTTTAGTAACGGTGACAAATCACACGCATCCTCCATATGTGCTAATTTTTTAATCAAACAGTCTTTGTCTAATTGGCTTGGAGCAATAAGGATACACTTTAGAAGAAATATGAGTTTCTTACAACAATATGTTTAATCCCGTTTATGGGATCAAATCAATGCGCGATAAGAAGATGATGATGCTTCTGTCTTGGTAGGATATGCACGGTTCATAGCATTTAGTCTGCCAAATTTAGAATTTACTTTTGATTTAAATAAAATGAGAATTTTATTAGATTGTAATAATATTTCACTTTGCAAAATGTAAATTTAATATTAATTGGGCACGATTTAAGTTTGGGGTTCATCAATAGCTTTCTTTTGCTGTAATACTACGAATATGGCCAACTCACCATCCAGAATTTTCTTTATTCTAGATATAAATGGTTGCCATTTCTTTTACCATACCATAAAAAATTAGATATAATTTAAAGTTTCAACGTCTAAACAAGGTTTCCTCTGCCGATAAACTCATCCTAATAACAAAATGGAAATCTCATAATTAGAAAGTTATGAATTTGATACCCATTGACAACACATGAACTTTCTTTTGCTACACTATACCTCTAATTCTACTATATAATAACTTGAAAAATTTTATTCGTACTTATTCATATATTGATCATCTTATAAAGTTAGTTGCGTCAAGTTGCCAGAAACTAAATATTCAATTTTTTTTTTCTTTTTCCATATTTCTCTCTTCCAGTTCAGAACAAAGTCCAAATTATTATCGTATTCATAGGTTCTTCAATGAATGCATAATTAAATTATGAAATGAATGCCATCTAACTAGCAAAGTAAGGTCGCATAACCTAAAAAAATTATGAATTCAATTCTTGCTAACGTGTCAAAATTTTCTTACCAAATGGTACCTTCGAAAAATTTTCCACCACATGATAGCATTATTGAAAATTTATTTTATGTTTGTTATGGTACCTAATATTAAAATGTCATTGATGTATTGACAGGATAGCTTCCATCAAAAATAGCATTTAAAAAAAAAAAAAAAAAAGAACAGATGCCAGATTAAACAATAAAAACTGTAAGAGCATCTATAGAATTTAAATTTGATTATACTTCACTCACAATATAGATTGACAAATACCTCCAACAGACACAATCTGACACTACTACTCAAAACAAAATGAAGAATCCACAACGCCATGAGAACAAATTTCCGTAACAAGAACATGCCAGGTGACCAAATTTTTGGGAGAGCCAAAACCACCCAGCCGTCAAACAGAATATCAGGCAATTCCTAACGACACAAATAAACAAAGAAAATCAAGGGGAGAAAAAATCGTTCCTATGATTTGAAATAGATTCCCATCAATGCGTTCTTATGAGACTACAAACCATATAGCACTTCTTCGCATTTTACTTGTATATATAGGTGGTAGGTAGCATGCCTTCTCAGCTGAAGCTGAATCCACCAGATGGGACGGTGACGTCCCCCCCTGCAAATTGGAAACCCTGTTGGGAATCTCCTGGTGGTGCAGGCTCGTCCTCTTCCTCCAACCAGTACGTCTCAAGAATCTTCACCGCCTTCTCATAGATCTCATTGTTGTCGTGGCTCTGTAGGTTCTCGATTTTCTCAACCCCTTCAGCATCCTCAATCATTTGAGCATAAAGGTTGACGTCTCCTGTCCGACCCAAATTCTTCTCGGCTTCCCCTACCTTTAAAATGTTTTCAAGCCCTTCCAAGCAGACCGTGACAATTCTTGGGTCAGGGCAGACAAGCAAATCACATAGAGGCTTAATACATTGTTGGCTTACAAGGTACCTGTTCAAAACAGAAAGGACTCAGTTCTGATGCTTGATCAAATTCTAAGGCATAAAGGAAAATTACAGTGTTGATAAAAACTCACTTAATTTGTTCATGTGTGCCACCAGATGTCGCATTTGATATGGCCCATGCAGCCTCCTTCTTTACATCAAATTCAGCATTTTGAAGTAACTGCACTAGTGGACCAATAATGTTGGCCTCGATGACAGCCTGCAGAATAGCAAAAGTAACATCAATGGTTGAAACCTTTGTTGTTAAGAAATATACCCAAAAATGCAATAAAAGATAGTCGAAGGTACCATGGCTGATATACCTTTTACATACAAATACAGCTTAACAGAGATCCATACTTTACCTGAATTTGCTCCCTGTTTCCAGCTGTGATGTTGGAAATAGTCCAGCAGGCTTCCTTTTTAATGCTCTTCTTATGAGCACCACTCAAGAGGTTCAGAAGACAAGGCAACGCATTATAGCCAATGATATACTGGAAAAAAGTTTCAAATTATCAGCCTTGTGAAATCATTATAGATCTACAGAATAAATGCATACAGTAATTCTAAACAACCTGCTGCTAGACTCTAATGCATATATCTGTGGAGCTAAAAAGTAAAGAGGGTCAAATATTGTCTGTTATTGCCTAGAGCAAAATCAACAGGATAATGGAAAGCCTGCATTGCAGAAATCCTTGAATTCTTTAAGAGACCAAGCTGCAGATTCAATTATGTAATGCAGCAGCAGCGATTCATTCTATATCAGAACCACCATTCATTGTAATAGCACAGAAAAAGAGGGTGTAATTCTGATGCCCCTAGAGAGGATAACAATTGTGGAAGTACCCATTCCTACTATCCTTAGTGGCGCCAGGAATAATTCAGACACCAATCGAATACATCTCCCGACAAAGAGAGAGAGAGAGAGATAAAACTTTAGGAACCATCTGTCATTGGAGGGTTGGCACAAAATTAAAAGGACTTTTAGTCCATAATCATGATTGGGCAATGTAATGCTCATGTTTGAATAAGTCCAGTACCTTTTGTTCATCTTTCAGATACCAACACAGCTAGCTGCCTAAACATCTAAATTAGCTTTGTTCTCATATAATATGAAAACCATTTGGATTTTGTTATCAATACATTACACTACAGAAAGTGTATATACAGATAATGGTAATGGTCGTTTACAAGTCCAAACATGAGAATTATGGTTGACAAAGAAACCAGAAAGGAGAGATTGAGGCAAATAAAATATGTAATAATCATCAAAATTGGTACTTAACCTTCTGCCCTCCTAAAGTCGGCATGAACTAAAACATTTTAATTTATGCCTAATCTACATGTAAGTTAATCCAGGTAAATTGCATAATATAGTTTTCTATTAATTTTACATTTCTCTTCCTCAACGGGTCTTTTCTTCTTGTGCAGGTTAACTTTACCAGAATCTTCAAAAATGAAAAAAGGGAAGGCTGCATCAAGCATTGAAACAGTCACACCACTGTTGTACCTGAGTTTGCATATCATCTCCAGTGACAATATTTCCAACTGTTCGAAGGGCAGGAATAAGAACAGAGGGTGATGGATGCCTGAAATGCCAGATGTTTTTCATCCCTCAGACACATAATAAAGTAAAGAACAGGCCTTTATATAGAACAAGATGAGGATATCCAACAATAGAAAATAGATACTCACAACAGCAGCTCAACCAGACGGGGGCACACTTCAGAGTCAATCACAGCTTGAATCTTATCATTTGTTCCATCTGAGAGATAAGAGAGTGCCCAGCATGCATCAGTCAAAACTTCTTCATCACTCGAGTGAATGAGTTGCCGAAGAACAGGAAGTGCAGCCCTTGTCTGTACATTAAGCTCATAATGTGACAACACACTCTTTTCGTTATCCAAGATCACAACATATGTATTCCCAAAGGCATAAATAAAGGTTAATAAGAAAAGCATGCCATGTGCAAAGGTCTTGCTTATGAACACAGAATTATAAGGAATGCATTTAAGGAGCATACAGCTAGTGCCTATGGATGAATGAGTAGTAACCATGCTTTATAAGAATGACAACAATCTGATTCCACCATCTTTTTTATGACACTTGTCCAAATTCAAAGGCTGCAGGATCATATAAACTCTAGGAAATGAATGAAGAGCAACCTACAAGTGACGTTGTTCAATTCTTTAATTCTGCAACTATAGAAACATAAAAAAAAAAAAACCATGCTTAAATATTATATGCACATGAGGCTAGCTAATCAAGCGTTAAGAGACAAACCTGTTCAAACACAGGCTGCGGCTTGCCTCTGCAAAAATTTGATAATGTCCAGGTAGCATTTCTAAGCATAGATAACTTGGCATGTTCATTCAACTGAGCTAGCAAAGGACCCAAGGCTCCATGACCAATTACAAGGTCTCGACATTTTGGGGAATCACCTGCTACATTTCCCAAGGCCCATACAGCCTAAAGCATAAAAGAGAACATATCTAATTACTTCTAGCAAACTGCTGGAAGAAAAAAAATAAATACAATATATCTTGGCAGAAAATTTGAACAATACAAAATCCTTATGAAACAAAACTAAGAAACTAAAAGGCCAAATCTCATTTTTCAATACGTACACACCTGTTCCCGAACATCATCACTTGGAGAACCAAGAAGTTTCACAAATATAGGGACAGCACCATGATCAATTACCACCTTAGTGTGCTCAGAAGTCCCAGACGCAATATTTGTGAGAGCCCAAGCCGCCTCAAACTGCAGCAGTTTTTTAAAATAAAGCTGTAAGACTAAAAAAGCCTAATGAACTTTAAAGGACACTTCAAACCACATAAAAGATAATATCGTTAGACCTGTAGTTGGGGAAAGCCCTCCCTCATCAGAAACTCAACAAAGCGGGGAACAACACCTGCTTGAATTACCTCCTGAATTGGAGGACTGCGTTCTGCCGAAATTCATTGTAGCAAACATTCAATAACCTAAAGTCAGGATATAATGATTCTTCCTATAATTTAAACTTTTGAGAAGACCATAATCACCTATAGAAAGTAATTTGCGAAATTGGGTGGTGGCCTCAAGTTGTCTACTGGCATCATCAGTCCAGATACTTGTAACCATTGAAGGTAGATTTTCTAACTGCACCTGTAATTAAGATAATCAACAAATTAACGCAAAGCCACACAACTTTAAAGCAAAATAGAACTATTGATTTTCGGTAATAATGCGCTTTATTCATTACCCTAATCAGGACTTTCAAACTACACGCAGAAGAAAAAATTGTTCAACAAAAGCCAGAGGCATCAACACAGTCAATTTAGTTCAAAAGTCAAGGCAAAGAAGGAAAGCACGGGCCAATCTCTTCTTTCCTTCAATTATACCATCTAAATTAGACACACAAGAGAATTCAAAATGACAACATACCAATCCGTACAATCAATTAAACACCACAGACCCTAGCATACGAGAGAACCAAAATTCAACCCATTCAATTCCAATCACAGGTCCATAACACCTACCTCAAAACCTCAAACACAAAACAGACATTCAAAACCTAAACCGTTGAAACATCATCAACCCAAACAAAAAAAATAAAATCTACCTTTTTCTCGATGCCACCGGTGGCTTCGACAGGAACAGCAAACTGCTGGATGCCCTCACGGCGCTTCTTCTGTAGGCTCTCTTCACGGCGATTCTTGCGAATCTCGACCATATTGTCTTCCCTCCGGCGTCGCCCCTCCTCGGCGTCCACCGCCACCTTGTACCTGTTTCGGCGGACCTCCACACGAGCATTAGGCCTCAGAGACATCGTCCACCACCTCAGATGTTGTGTCGCCGAGAAAAATGAAAATTGGGAAAGTGAGTTTGAGTGGCGGATTGGAGAAGGGAGGGATTTATACAGGGTTTTTTGGTTGTATGGGAAATGGGGCTCATTTATTAAAATAGGGCATGGATCAACGAATATTTACGTGGATGGCACTTAAAATTTGAATTTGAATTTGAATATGAGGGAAAACCCTATTATTTAAATAATTGGGATTTTCCAATTGAGCCCTATTATCTTTGTCAATAAATAATTAAGCCCTACATGGTACCGGGCCAAGCTCGGCCCAATTCTATTGAGATTGGGCCTCCATTTTGAGCTTTTTTGGAAAGATGGGATTTTGGTTAAATCAGAATAACTCGAGTAATTTTGTTGATATCAAGTTTGATAAAAATTTATATAACGATAAGAAAATTCAGCTTGAATAACAGTAAACAATGATTTTATTTAAAATAAATATTAATTAATTCATTAAATAAAATACTGCAAAAAATATAAATTTTCGCACATGCGACGTGGGTCTTTCTTCCTTTTCGAGTCAACTCACCACACTTCAAATAAATCCAACTCATCTGAAAATAATTAGGGGGTAATTATAGAAACTTTAATGCTCAAAATCCCAAATCCTAGCCATCATTTCTATTGAGGAAAATTTGTTATCTCTTCATCTAAACAAAACTTTCCTAAATTCGCTTCTTAGCCCCATTATGAATTTCTAATTCATCAAAAAAAAAAAAGTAAAAGAAAAAAACATCTTCTTTACTGCCATTTCTATTGATCAGAATCTTGAAAAGATTGATGATGGTAAATGAAGGTTTGGTTTTGAATGTTAATTTTAATGTAAGTTTAACAACTACATATTTAAATATATAACAATTATAATGTTGCAGTATGCAAATATCTAAATTAGAATAAATAAATCTTATATATATATATATATATATATAGTGTATCAAGTTTGTCAAATTTGGTCAAGTTGTCAGGTAACTTGATTAATAATTAGGTAAACGCCAAATCCGACCCGATTCAGATCGAGTTAGGATTAAATGTTTTGGATTTAACATGAATTCTTTTTCTTTTTTTAATTTTGCAAGAGATCGTTGCCCTGCAGCCTTGGACCCATGCTTGATTTAGAGTTAGGATGTAGTACAAACCACATTCGGACAAGGGACGTTGCCCCCAACTAGGATTATAGACCGGCGCAACTGGGCTCGATGAGAATTTAATGTGAAGTTGAGCTATGTTAGGTTCATATTGTAGTATTTCATTCTAACCCACCCCAATCTAAACACATCCATCCAACCCCAATTGACACCCCATTACTTTAGTCAATTTTAGTTCAAATTCAAAGGAATTGATTGATCTAAAACTATATTATGCTCCAAATTAAAAAAAGAATCACATAATAAATTATATGAGCATACAAAGGTAGAATATTTTAGCTCATTGCCATTGTCTTTCACAAAATAATTTAAAGTAAGTTGATCTTTTCTTTCTCTAAGACTAGTATTTTGTATTACATAATTATTCTAATGGAGTGTTGAGTAAATAAAGGTTTCTCCATTGTCTCCACGCAAAGTTGATCCAACTTCTAGTAGTCAACGGAAGCCATTAACGTGTCATTAATGTCATTGATCCTTGTTTAAAAGGCAATTAAACTATGCTTAAATAATCAAAGCAATATTAAATATAAAGTACTTCAAGATGTGTGCCTTTCGAAAATATCTTTCTCATTGAATCAAACTATCAAGATATATATACAAATTATATATATGGACCCAAATAATTCACCAATAACCAATCGAGCCCTAAAGAAGACCAAGTTCAGTCAAATTTATAACGAATTCAGAATAGGGAGGCAATCTCAACAATTGCATATTTATCCTTTTGATTATAGAGATGCTATTGTGAAATAGCCAAGATTTAAGTATGAAAAGAAAACAAAAAGGCATATGATATTTAACGTGGTTTGGCCAAACCTATCTCCACAATCGAAAATAATAAATTCCACTAAGAGTAATCAAAATATTACAATAGGAATTTGTCCACTCAACTTTGCAACCCTAACACCCTCTAAAAAGAAAATAACACGATTCTTTTAGAAACCCACAAAAGTACTGCAAAGACCACCTATGAGACCTTATATATCAAATATATATCTATATATATATTAGAATTCCAACTCAGATTTACTTCAATTCATAAAAAAAAACAAAAAACTCTGATTTACTTCAGCTTTTTAGTCATAAAACAAGTCTAATTCTAAAATTACATTATGTTGCAACTTGTTCATAAGACACAACTCCTCTTTCTACTTGAATTCAAGGCACCGGACAGGATCTCCTATTCCAATCGGTGTTCCATCTCCTATTTCATGCTTTTAAATACATGCCACGTGTATTGCATTTATTACTAAATATTTTTATAAGGAAATATTTAATACACGTGGCATGCATTTAAAGCATGGAATAGGAGATGAAACACCAATTTGGAATAGAGGATCTCGTCCCCAAGGTACAACTCTGGTGTTTGACTAATATGGATAAATAATGTCAAGTTTAGCTGGATTCATTTGATTTGTCGAGATGTCTCATCGTACAATCAATGTCGACATGTTGTAAGGATAGAATTGAACTCCGACTTTATCTGAATAAAAAAGCGCAAATTCCGAAACGTTTGAAAGTTTTTAGCCAATTCTTGAATGCAAACAAGTCATTTATCAATAATATACTTTAGTCACGTGAAGTTGTACATCAATGTGGACCATAAGTTAAATAAATTATGAGAAAAAAAGAGGGCATAATGAAAGCTAATTATAGCCAAATTAAGAATTTTGGCATTTGGTCACCGTCCACGCATCATGGTACTTGCCACTTTAATTTATTAACATACTTAATTTTGTGTTTGTGGTGAATGTTAGCTCAAAAATAAATATCTTGATTGGAGCATCGTACTAGAACTCTCTATATTTTCATGTCACATAAATTTAATTTGCACAAAGACAAACATGAAAGATGCTTTTCAGTTTTCTTTTGACTTTTATTTTTTTATTTTTTATTTTTTATAATAAAGAGAGGAATGTCAATAGTAAATGAACCACAAACCTATGAAAGTTTTAGTAAATAACTATTGAGGAAAAATTGCACTAAAAAAAACAGCTATCTTTCATTTTTATGGAATATCAGATATGTATAGGGGTTCGCAAACGGTTGAACCAAAACGAATTGATAATTCGATTAATTAATTAGTTCGATTCGATCATTATGGACATAAAAATAAATAAAATTATACAGTTCGATTTTTTGGCTTTAACTGAAAAAAAAAAAAAAAATCAGTGTGGTTTGATCTGATTTGGTAGTTTAACTGGCGGATAAATTATGATTTGGTTCCATTATACCCCTCACTATTAGTTCAAAAACAAATAAAATTACAACTACATCCTATGAGTTAATACACAATTACAACCCCCTGTCCAAAGGGGTCCACTAGCAATGTTTTTAAATTTTTAGAAAATATAATTGTAATTATGCGTAGGCTAAACTAAAGGGAGGTAATAATTATCAAAATATCAACAATTGTTTTGGTAATTATTCCAAATCTCAAGGGTGTTGAAAGAAGCATGAGGGTCACAAAGTAATCTACCAAATTCTGAAATTCGTGAGCTCCTTAGCCCCGTGCAAAATTTTATGTGCAGCTCTTCAGACATCTGTGGGGTTAAAAAAGCATGTAATTGACACAGGAATAAACATGATGTGGGAGGAGAAAAAAAAATATATTTGCATAAAATTCAATCAAATTAAGTGGGAAAAAAAAAATATAATGCATAGTTGAGGGACAAAAAAGAGAAAGCGCATGCCCTCATTGTTGAGATTTGTATCTCACCCCCCAAGCCAAGATGTGGATCTAGCGCAACATGTGAACAGTGCAAGCTCGAGATAATCTTCTCCGGCCTGTCACCATAATCTCACCAAACAAATGTGAGATTGTGATTATCGAAATCCTATAAGGGGCTGTTTGATAGGTGCAATTAGCCAACATTTGACACAATTAAAATATCCCAAATATCTTATGCTGATATTTGATAAAAGAGAGTAAAAGTGCGAACCGGCCCCTAAAAAAGTGAAAGCCCGCTAGACCATAAACAATTGGGGAATATTATTATCTCTCTTCATGCCCTAAGATTGGTGAATAGTGACTAGAGACTGATCTTACATTTACTAATTCACCCTCCTTCCCTCTTTCACATTCCCCTTAGTATTAATAAAATTATTCTAAGTTGAGTACGGGTATTTATGTAAAATTATAACAAATACCATATAATCCTTCCTATCAAACAATGAACTACATATTTCTACATTATGAAATTTAGATTTTAGACAATTAACCTCCTCTATCGAACAAGACATTGTCATTTAAAACTCACATAATTTCCAAAGCTCCCAATTGTGGTATTTGACAAAAGTACTCTATCAAACGCGCCATTAATCTACTCTACTACACTTAATCAAATGTACCCTATGTATTATACAAAACCTAAAATAAAAAATATTTAACTGGCACTTTTTAGTAGATATCGAACATTCCTCGGATTTGGGTATAGTAGTAATAAATATAAATCATATAGAGTGTCGCATGAACTCCACCATAGGCATTGCTTATTGAATTCGGACTCGAATAGCACTAGTTAGAGCAAAGTAAAAATTCATCAAATATAAATCATGTGTCTTAAAAGTTACTGGATAAAATGAACTCCATATAAATTTATAAAATATATAGTTACA
>JACFYI010003725.1:537000-552545 GCA_014898755.1 Handroanthus guayacan
TTTTTTAAATTTTGGCCCTTGCAATGTCATTTTGCCTTTATAATGCCCAAAAATATATGATTTATATGCTTGTACTTCCTTTAGTTAAAGAAGGAAGTATTGGAAAAGCAAAAAAAAATTAACAGGAAAAAGGAAAAAAGGCAATTGTGATTCAGTTCTAATGGTAGTGACAATTTTATACTAATAGAGGGAAAAAATGATATTACACAAGCAAAAATAACAAAATTAGTCTCAAAACATGCAAATGAGAGCGCATTGCCTAATGGAAAGAGATAAAATGCTTGATTTTCAAAATCAAAATGGGTTTCAATGCCTATTATCTTTTCACAGGGTTTTTTTTTGCTCATTTCCTATTTTACAACGAGGTAAATTGCAATTTATCCTCCACGAAACCCCATTGATCCTCCCAACTTCCATAAAATTAAAACAGAAACTTTTATTTATCTAGATCAAAATACATGAATCAAGATATTGTACAAACCCCCCAAAGCAATATTTCATCAATGCTTGTAGCCAATTAAACTTGAAATTACTGCAGAAAAACTTCATAAACTTACCGTAGTCGGGGAGAGAGCTGTTGAAAAATTTGGAACCCTTATGTAAAATATATATATATATATATCTCAAACTTAAGAGATAGTGATATTTTCATAAATTACTTTTCTTGAAAAAACTCTAAAATTTAATCAATACTTATACAATTATTTTTCTAGTAATTTGTTAAACATTAAAACTCTCAGGAAGACATTTTATTTTATAAATTCATGTGTTATTAATTTACTATCTAATATAAGACTAATACAATTGTCAGTGCTAAAGAAAAAATTTTAATTAAATAATTGGACAGGAGATTAATGACAAAATAAAAATAACACTATTGAAGGAAAACTTTTACAATGACCTATTGCTGTCAACTGTAAGTGAAGAATTTAAATAGTTCCCTATAAATGACAATTAAAAGGAATAATTGTGAAAAAAAAAAATTAGAATGATGTTTGCATTAATTAATTGGCAATTTTGTCAATTACCTACAACTGAAATTAAAGTGAAGTTTGAATAACAATTTGTGTAGTGCGAATATCAACTCCTTAAAACTTTCCCAAATTTATTTTTCAACGACAATTAATTATGGCTCCTAATTTAAATTTAAAAACATACATACTTGTTCTTAAAATATGTTTCCTCTAAAAATACAATTTTAGAAATATTTGGAAATTTCACCATTCCATACAAATGCATCATAAGGCAATGAAGCAATATTAATAGTAGAAAAAATAAATAAGATGGACCCTTGTCGCAAATCAGTCTGCTACTAATAATGGGATATCTAAAAAGTTATAAGACGTTACAAAATAATATCCACCCTTATAATTTCTACAAGATAGTACCTTATTTTCTGTAAAATTTAGAATAGGAAAATGAAAAATAATTAGAGAAAGTATAGGAAGCTCGAATATGTAATTATTGAATAATTATTTTCTTATAACTTTAATATTAATCTCAGTGACATAGGTAATGTTTTGTTTTTAAAATCAGGAACCTGATTATGCTACATATTATGAAGAAGAAATAATTTAAATAAAATAATTCTCATATCGATTTTTGTGCTGTATTAATCATTCGGTAATATTTATAACTTTTTATTAGAAAATTTTGCAACCACTTTGAGTTTATTATATCTATCATGCAAGGGGATCTTTGATAGAATTTGATTGGATTAAGTCAACAATTTTACAACAAGCATAGAAGTACCCAAAAAAATAAAATAAAATAAGAAAAAGAGGCATAAGAATACATTTACTTTGAAATCTTTCATTGACTAATTTATCATGGGGGCTAGAGGAATATACCATCATAATTTTAGTAGAAATTGTCCACTTATAATGAGTCAACAGTATAAATCAAGTGCAACCAAATTCAAAATAAACCTAGATAATTTACCCTTATCCATACTTATCAAGCCCTAAGGCTATTGCGGGACATTCAAGTTTGTAAAGATTCTTGGTCGAGTGTATATTAGGACATAGTTTTTGTTTTCGCTTGGATAACACAAATTTTACTTTTGAGAGAGTGCATTTTACCATGTGCCTTAAATTGAGTCTTTCATTTCTTTCCCTTTCTTAAAGCCAATTGTTATTTTTATTAAGCATTTTAATTATTTTTCTAAACGTATCAAGTTTTGTTGCATAGCGGAGGAGTCTATATCTTGAGCTGAATATACATTATTTTCCTTTATTACTCTTCAAGCGGTTAGGATTCTCTATTTCAAAATGTATTTCATTTCCTATTACGTGTAATAAATCTTTCCTTATAAAAACATAGAGTTATAGACGTCATATACTCAACAAACATCTGTGCAACGGAATAAAAGATGAAACATAAAGTGAAATAGAAAACCCAGAGTACTATTCAAGACGCTATTTAATGTGTGTGACTGGACAATATCTCAAGTGATTTAGCATGGAGTTGTAAGAAAAAAAATCAAATCTGCAACAATATGATTCAATATAGAGAGAGCAAAGTTAATATAACAACTATTGATAATCAACACAGATGAACCAAAAAACATCATAGATTTCCAACATTAAGCAAAAACAGTTCTTTGTACAAGCATCAAACTCATATCGAATCGATGCACAAGACACCATAAAAATGAAAGAACACTACACCAAGTAAACCAGCCAGCATCAGCACCAGGAAGCTTACAAACACAGCTGCCATCACTTTCTTCGGCAGACGAATCTTCACTGAGTGCTGGGACATGTGAACAGCTAAGAAAGTTAACAGAACATTGCGAGGAAAAGAACGACGCCTATACAAATTCATACCTTTCTTGCACTTTCCTAAAGAAGAGTCATAAGATTAAAAACTCTTAGTATAAACCATCATAGGAAACTAATAAATTAAAAATAGTTGTAGAAGCGATTCAATTCTCTGTCAGCGACAATTTGCTTTACAAGAATCCGCCACTTAACTGCTGCAAGAACCTTGCACCACCTTGTTTTGGGCGTTCGGTTCCTGGGGATATGTATTCCAGAATTAGAAGAAATTATACCGAAATTGAGATTGGTGGGATCAAGAAAGAATCCATTTCCTTGCCATGGTGATGATTCGACCTGAAAATTGTCATCGATTGGGATATCGTCAGTCGAGAGCTCTGATCCCATGTAGTTGCTTGTAGATGGCCAAGCATGATGCCCTCCAATATAGAGTCCGCCCAGAGCACTATTCATCCCAAAACTGTTTCTAAATGTTGGATTGAAGCTTTGCATCGGATTTGAAGTCTCCCCTAAATCAAAAGGACAATTATCTTGTTCCACTTCAGTTTTGTAAGACGGTGACATTGTTGGATGATCCGTGTTAATCTCTGTTTTGGGTTGATCTGTAAAGTAAAATGTTATTTTAGATACTTATAATAAGAGTAAGATGAATGTGGTGGAAGACTATTAACAAACATGCTTTGTGAAAGGTAGTAATGTGAGCTATGACTTGCAAACTTAAATAGCTTAATGTCAGGGTTAAAGATTAACTATGTTTATTTATTTATTTATTTTTCTTTTTTTTTTTCCCACAATGATGATGATAGATCCATCGCTCACATAGATGCACAACTATATATCCTGCCATCAAGTATCCAATGAGGGATTTTGCCCTCAAAAGGTACCTTGAAGGGTGAGGAGTAGACCAATATATCACCAACCTCAAGTCCCTCAATTCCACCAGTGTCAAACAACACAAGGCATCATATTAGCCCCCTTGTTGATGGGCTTAGAAAGAGGCGCATGGCCATCTTGCTCCATTAAAACACCAATGATGATGACCAAGAACGGTCACTGCCATAGAGGCTCAACCACATTCGGTACCCCCATCATGCATCATGTACGTGGGGGGTTTTGTTTTGAAAAGGCACTTCAAATGGTAAAAGAAACAACTTGATATATCAACAATTACCGACTATTAACTGTCTTGAGTTCCTGGACTCCTCTAATTTGAGACAACACTAGGTATCATTAGACAAGATTAGTCATATTGCAGCAACGTATGCTGCCAACAATTTACTGCCTTTTCATTTTAGTTGCATATTTATTTCTTAGTTGAGTGCCAGAGTCCACCTTAAAAGCCTCAAGAAATCAAAAGCAGCATAGACAACATGAAAATTAAAACTATTTCCTAAATTTGTTCGACAGTGAAAAGACGAGTTTGATAGTTCATTACCATGTTGTTGGAAACTGACACCATGGAGACCAAAGCCAGGATTGGTAAAACTGTCAGATGCAGGACTTGCCAAGAGCATTGGGTTTCCAGAAATTGATGGGTCAGACAGTGAAACCCACTCCTTCACGTTTTTATAAGCATGTTGCTTCAGTTCTTCCACTATACTCTGTCAAAGGAATATGGAATTTATGCCAAATAATCTCTAATAAAAGAGACAAGAAAAAGTTTCGAGGGTAGAGATACAAACCTTGTGATACATGCTGAGAGCATTCAAGGAATGGTAAGTTTGTCCATCAAAAGTGACTCCGATAACCTTGAAAATGGAATTGAATAACAGCCCTGTCCCTTCTGCCATCCTGTACATGTACTTCTTGTCATCTAAAGTACATGTCGTGGCATGTCCAATGATTGTCTCCCACATCTTTTTCGAGACTTTAAGTATCTGCATATTGAACATACAGTTAGATGGTTTGTAAAAGTGGTACATTTAATTTTACATCACATGATGGATCGAGAATGAGTTCCTTACGTTGCGTAGCCTGGATTGGTTTGTGACATAGAGCCTTAAAAAGTCTCCAACGTTGTTTATCCCGGACTGAGTCAGTTTTTTGTGGGACGCACCATCTTTAGCAATCTTCTCCAACCGCCATACTTCATCGTCCAACAAAGGGGGATAATGTTTCTGATAAGCTGAACAACAGAGATCTATATCAGTGCAAACTCTTTTTCAATCTGTCACCAATTGATGTTATAAGAAGAAATTTTTAAATTTTCATGAAACTCCCTTCTTTTACATTGATGATGACCCTCCATCACTGACATATACGCTCGACCGGATCAAGGTATTGTCCAGCTATCACACATCCGTTAGGGGTTATGTCCTGAAAAGGCACTCCAAGGGTGCAAGAGGGACCCCCAGTATATCAATTGGCCAAAGTCCTTCAACTCCTCACTCCTCCGATATGGCCTGGGACAGTTGATCTACTGGGGTCCCCTCTCACCTATTGAGACCTTTTCAATGGAAAACCCCTGACCGGCTGCAACCACTAGACCGTGGGGCTCCGGCCGTGCCTCTGTGTTGGTTGATGGATCTTGGTCATCATACACGCCAAAAACTTTTCTGTTTTTTGTCTCAACCAAAAGAATAGGTTAAAAACGCACTTCTAAGTGTGATGAAACTCGGAAGAAAAGCTTACACTCTCCACGGTGATCTTTAACTTTGAAAGCGTTGCTCATAGCTTCTCTGATGCTGATTTCATCAGAATTAGCATTCACTTTCGCCCCCAACCGAAATTTCCCACTTCTAATCCAACTTGAATTATCAGTGAAGCATATTTCACCGATAGCACCAACTCCACCCTGCAAGTTAACTGCCAACTCTCCCGTAACCAACGGCCTTCTCCCTTCTCTATTCTTCACTATTTTGTTATCAAACTCCTTCGTTGTCCAATCCTCCCGATCATCAGGTCCAAAATCACCATCGAGAACAACAATGGTCACCTTGAGTGAAGATAGGGGTCCAGATGTCATTATCTTCCCGGAACTAGAATCGTACAAGACAACTTTTATAGGAGTTTTTTCCTCGGACAAAACTCTATTGCCGGTGAAAAGTTTTTGAGGCAAGGTACTATGAAACTGCAGCTGCAAGTTCCTCGATCCCGAACACTCAACATGATTGTAAGAGGGGCTACAAGAAGCATATAGTGGAAACAGTTTTAGATTAAACTGTTTTTGATTAACTTAATGTAGTCCGAACAATCCCATGAAAAATATGAGTGCATACAAAGTAATAAAAGAGCCAAACTTACCTCAGATGTTGATCAAGCGCACGTTCCACTGCCTCTTGCACCTATCAAACAGAAAAGCAATAGAATCATAAATATGTAGAAGTCAAAACAATATTTCTATCTTACATATTGAGCAAGTCACTTGTTCAATACGCAAAAGATCGAAACTTTATAAATTCCTAAGCATCAAACACGAGTCCAAACAGAGAAGAACACTAATCTATATCTCATAGATGATATCTCATGAGTTAAAAACAACAACAACAAAAGCAGACAATCATATCATACCCATTTTCTGATGATCGGTTCCAAACAGGGCACTCTTTCTTGCAGAGTCCGGCCATAATTCAACCCTTTCAATATACTGCACAAGCACAAACACACATCAAAAACACGAAAATGAGCAAAAACATATAATTGCAAGAAAAGAACAACAAATGAATCAATATCTAATCAATCAACCCACGTCGAAACTAAATGCGGCCGTTTACTCGAGCCTTCCTCACCCCCCTCCCTAAGCTGCCGTTTTAGAACCATTAAGATTCACAAAGCCTATAAACTATAGTACTTGAAAATGCATAAAATCTATAAAGAGCAGGTAGCTAAAAACTGTCAGCCGCCACCCTGCTTAAATAGGAGGAAACCAACTGATCAATTGGTTGGAAACTACCTCGAAAGCTTCATTAAACTACACAAACACACACTATTCAGACAAGTCAAGCAAATATAAGTATCATTTATACAAAATAACAAGAACCCCTCAACTGTTTTCCATTATTTAAAGCACTAGCCCACAAGCCCTGTGTGTCCTTGTGTTGCATTGAGGTTTTATTCTAATAATATTCAAATATTCAAATATTCAAATAAAAAAACAAATCTTTTTCAGTTTAAAGCCATAGGAAATAAGCTACTTGGCGGATTAACCTGAAAATAACCGCGTAAAAGAAGAAAGGTACTAGGAGGGTACAAATCAAGGAAAAATATATATATATATATTATTGTTTAATAATGTGGATGTAATGACAGTTTTTAACGTTAAAAAGAGAGAGAAAAATGAATAAAACAACGCGGATTTGAAGACTAAGTTCGGAAAAATTGATGGTGAGAGATGCAAAAACCATAACTTGAGAAGAAGCTTGGTGGAAGGTGCAAACGCGGAGGAAAACACACACAGGCACACGTCGGAAAGAAAATAAAGAATGTGGCGCGTTTACGTGTGGACTAAACGACGTCGTTGGCGAAGACTTTGCAAAAGTCTTTTTGAATGGGGTGGGGGATTTAATTTTGAGAATTTTATTGAAGATTATAGTAATCTAATAAAAATAATAATTAAAGATCAATACAATAATAAAAAAAATTCTTAACAATATATTATAAAGTAGAAAAATCTTTAATAATTTATTATAAAGTACAAAGATCCTTCACGGTCTATTGTATAACAGAAAAATAGTCTTACACGCTAGTAGAAGTCAAACTCTTGACTTTTAGGATCATATAATCTCTACTTGTCACTTGGATGAAGATCTCATCGGTTTTGAGAATTTTGAAAATCTTTCGGGAGATTATGTTTTGTTTGTGCGATTGGTGAATATTTTGATAATCAATTTATATTTAATTTTATTGGAGGAATGACAGTTTTGGTTGCAGATATCATTTTATGTGTATTTTTGTCTTGATTGTGGCATCGCATCGGTTTTTATCTTATTATGAATATCATTTTATAGTGATATAATATTAAAAATATATATTTATATTAGAGTTATAATTAAAAATGTAAATATATAGTTTTGATTTATATACTGATTTGAGATGATGAGAACTCTTTTAATAATATTTAGAAAAGATTAAATGTTAACATAAATATTTTAAAAAAAGAAAAATGAGACAATAAAATTTGTTTTGGGATAATGAGAGAAAACATTATTCTATGTAAAAATTTCAAAAATATTATGAAGAAAGTATGACTACATTATTCTGATTAATTTTACTTATGACTTTTAAGTTTATTATACTTTTCACTCGACCAAATGGATTAAAAGTACTCTTAATGATCTATATTATTTCTCTCTCAATTCGTACAATTTGGATATTAAAAAAAATAATTAATTAAACCCTAATAATTCAAAATCAAATGATTGAATTTTCAACTCGGGGGGAGGATGTGACTGACAAGGCATATGTGTCTTTTCCATTTAATTTCGGAGAGGACAACATCGGTAGTCGCATGATCCAAGATTGTTGCGGGGATGGGGGAGGGGGTGGGGTGCATGCATGCAGTTAAGATTCTTTCTTTTAAAATTATATTTCATTTCTTATTTCATGAGTATATACTAAATATGTTAAATATTTTTTTTTATAAAAATACATGATTATTGATATAATAAACATGACATGTATCTGTATATTGAAACAAGAGATGAAATGTGAATCAGAATAGAAAATCTAAAGAGGAGTGCGTGGCGGGTTTTATTTCAAAAGAATATTTTATCTTCTATTTTTTATCTTAAATACATTTTAAGATATTAAATTTTTTCTTATAAAAATATAATAAATAGTGAATATCATATGTTTGGCAGACATTTATATGATATTTGCAATAAAATACAAAATAAAATATGAATTAAAATAGAAATTTGAAATTTTATCTGGGTTTTGAGTTTATTTTTTCAATTTTTTTTGGGTGGGGGTGGGGTGTGGGGGTGTTTGCCGCGTGTAGCGTGTTTGGGAAGGGATGAGGCAACTTTGAGGAAAGAGCATGTTACAGCAATGCTCGCCGATTACATGGCCAAAGTGAAAATCTTGTCCATAATGAGTACAAACGTCCGACTTTTTCGGTCTTTCAAAATTACTTATCACTCTAAGATTTTTAAATATTTTTATATCCTCTTAATTTGATTACGATGTGGATAGTCTCATTAGAGTACCCATCATCAAGTTTGGTCTGGCCAATATTCATCAGATTGAGATGTGGGTCAGGCCGTCATCTACCTTTGAATGAAGTGGCACTGTCTTTTCTTTCATTTTCATAGAGGAAGTACATGTTTGAATCACTGAAAATATTTGGATTTTTGTCTATTATATAGTAATATTTATCTATCGTATGATAGTTTAAATAATTTGTCTTGGGTAGTTCATATATTTAATTTTTAAAATGCATTGACATAATGATATTTATGTAATTATTAAATGTAATTACTTCCCTCTTAAAAAAAAAAGAAAAAAGAAAAAAGAAAAAAGGAAAACAAAAATGGGTCAAGTCAATTGGATCCAACTCGACTTGAACAAAATGGAATCCACCTGAAAAGTCATTTCACGACTTAGATTATGTTATATTAAGGGTCTTACTTGATTGAATCAACTTGAGCTTCGGAAAGAATTCGAACTTGAGCCCAATATGCCTAATTTTTGAGTTTAACTAGATAAAAACTGGAGTTCAAATCAGCTCAATTGAATTAAGCTCGAACTTTCAATGAGCTCCAAATCACTACAAGCTCGAGTTCAAAGTCGAGCTTGGAAGTTTTAGTTTAACCAAATATTGTACCAGATGAATTTCCTTTTATTTAAAATTTATAATGTGACATAACATTCAATAATATTTATTAATAACACAAAAAATATAAAAAAACACATAAATACTCGCGAGTCTAGATACAAAGGACTTCAGCTAGCTTCAAGGCAAAGCTTGAACTTGATTCATTTGGATCTCTATGCCATGTCAATCATAATTAAACATATAACAGGTCTCATAAATATTAAAGATTTTTTCTTATTGTCCAGGTCAATTAAACCACCGTTTTGAGTGTCGAAAGATTTTCGTCAGGTGGCATTAACGTTCTTCTATTTTCAAGTCCTATGAGACACTGATCCATCAAATAACCCTTAACCTCTAGCCAAAAGTTAACTCAACTCAAGTCATATTCAAATGATAACTCAATTAGCATTTAGCTACAAAAATATGACCCCAAAAAAGTTTATGAAATATTCAAAACTTGGAGAAGATTATTCATTGACTAAGACCTAAACTAAAATCATGATTAGGCAAATCATATTTAAAAAATTTTAAAAAATAATAATAAAAGGAGTTGTTAGGTTTATTTAAAAGTGGGGAAGTAGTTACCAAAAATGAGTGGATTATAACTAAAGTTGCTATTAAAACTTGAATTCAATTCAAAGTCGTTGGAATTGTGCATTCAATTTAGAATTGTGCTTGGCGATAAAAATATTACCAAAAGAAAAAAAAAAATTAACAAGAAAGCATCTTGATTTTTTTATGCTGACGAGGCAAAAGATTTTTGTCTTTTGTTTCTTTTGAATTTTTTTATTGTCATTATTGCCCTCATCAAAGATTCTCAGTTTTCTGTTTACATCAGTTCATCGCTTTCAATCTAATTTTAATTTTTTTGGAGATGTAACAGATTTGTGAATTTTTTATTAATTAGGTACGATTAAGAGTCAATAATAATATTAATTTTAAGTAATTTTTACTTACTTGACATAAATCATTATCTTGTGACTCAAGGAAAAAATTCACTGCACAGATAGATGGCATCTTTGTTGAATTTTATAGATTACTAACGAATTTAAAATGCTGAAAAATATATGTGAATGGTGACACGGGTGACAAAATTTTTGAAAAATTTATCCAAAATTTTTCAATCTATGATAAAAATTCATCAGAAAAATTACTTCTATGAAGGATTTAATTTTATCATAAATCTAACGAGCGACGAGATATACACTAACGAATTCGTGATAAAAGAAAATCCATCATTAAACCATATTAGTGACAGATTTTATTATATTTGTGATGATTTTTTCTTCGTTAATAAATGGAGTATTTTCTTGTAATAAAAAGTATTGTAAGGCATTCCCTATTGACTATTCTAAGTCAATAGAATTAAAGTTGTAAATTATTGCCCCTTTGAAGGGGAATAATTTGCTAATATTTTTTTGTTTGGTCACATAATTTTTCTTACTGACTAATTAAATGAAGAGTGCTGAACTTTTGGACCACTTCTTGCATTATTTGGTTATAATATTTTTAGTTCAAGATTTTATGAGAAACATTAGAAATACCAAAAGATATAGTAACCATCAAAACTTTCTCAAGTGCATTTTCGAGGAAATTAAAACTGTCTTGCTTGCACATTCTAGGAAATTTTGTCTTTGACTTTTGTCTCCACCGATGTAGTTTGAATTTTTGTTAGTTTTTATAGACAAAAGTAGGAATAGATTTTTCCTTACATCATTGAGATTTGTTGAGTAGTTTTAAATCACCCATCATTCATATAGAGATCTAATTGCATGTATTAAAATATTGATTCGATATTGTGCATATGGTACAAGATTTTATTCTAAAAAGACGTTTTTGTGAGTAAGAGACCGTTAGCAAATCACCAACATAAAGGTCTGATTACATTTAGGTATTATCTTGAAGAAACGGGTGAAAGACGGGACCATAGTATATTGACTGTCTTAAATTCCTGAACTTTTTTCATATGATTCGAAATTGACACCGCATGTCATTAAGTAAGATTAAGACTTTAGTATATTTTGGATGTGAATATTCATGTTTAAAACTTGAATATGGTAATTACATATAAGGAAATATCTTTCACATTTCTCCATGTTGAATTAAATAATGGACGGTAATATGACTATTTTAAGGTCAAGTTGATCTAAAGTAAGTGTCAAGGTCTTGAATGCATAGAATATATTAAAGTTGTGAAGTTTGTCCAACAAAGACTGTTCGATGCTTAAATCAATCGTTCATAAGATTTAATGATCGAGCATAATATATATATATATATATATAATTACCTCAATACCCCTACTTTTTCCATTGGCTTGACTAGTGGAAAATTTAAGCCTTTTTCCACAAAGTACATTTCCCTTCATTTATAGTAATTCAAGGCTGATAATTATTGGTACTCTCTTTAAAGCTTGGGTAATTGCATCCAATATTCATGATTTTTACCACATCTCATTAAAAGACCAATCATTAGGATTTTTAGTACAAAATAATGACATAAAAAATAAATAAGTTCAAATTTTTAATAACATATTCAAGGATTTGAGAAATTTTCAAACAAAAAGAAACAATTTCCTTTATATGTACTAATAATAGATATTTATAAAATTATGAAGTTTATTCAGTTTCTCTCACATGCCAAACAAAAGTTTGTACTTTTCAAACTTATATAAATCTTGCATTTTTGAGATGGAAAGTCAAGGAGAATGACACTTTTTCTTACCTGTTTAATGTACATTTGCTTTGGTTGTTAGGATAAGATGTGAGATATATATATATATATATATGAAATTGATAAAAAAGTTTAAGGTGTGATATACATGAAAAATGATAAAAATTTGTTTATATATGCAATTAGGATCTCATTTGTAATTTAACCCTTGTCATGATAACATGATCTCCGTCGATTTGGACGCTCACACACCTAGAGTAAGACATGGAGTGGGACTAGAAGATTCATGAAACCTCATTTTGAACTAGTATAAATTTGGGTACAGTAGATTATAACTCACTTTTATGTCTTTTATAAATACTCTGTACGTACTAATCTAAATATTTTACAAGAGAGGAAAAAGCATTCTTATATTTTATTTCAACTTTTTATCTGTGTTGCTGTATCAAATGTAAGATCCATTGCTTTCATAACCTGTTTGAGAGTCAACATTCTTTTTGGTGCTATTTGTGGGAATGATAGTTATGTGCTTTTTTCAGACCTTTGGATTAGGAGACTATAATGACACATATTTTTTTTCAATATTGAATTATGAATAAATTAACTGAGCACACAAATACACAGATCATATGTCTTGTCTCACATTTCATTCTAGTATCCAATAACTTGAGATAGTTACTCTAAAAAATGTCTCTTTCTTTACATTTTGAAATACCTTATCAGGATAAAAGTTCCCGTAAAATGCACTCAATGTCTCATTTCAACATCATCAATACCTAAGATTAAATTAAGATAGCAGTAAATATCATATCTTGTCTGATGACTAGTACATGATTTGATAGAATGCATGCTTTATAAATGATTGAATAAGTATTCAAATATGTCACAAATTTAAAATTTTTTTTTTTGGTTCTTTTATTTATTTATTTATTTTTCCTTTCCAACTACCTCTTGAAAAATAATATGGCTCAATATAAAAACCTAAAACTCTTTTGAACTCTTGCACTTCTCCACATTGTGGTAAATGATTGGGCATCCGAGTCAAACTGATCTTAGTGAAAAATTTTGAGCTCGACTTGATTCATTCAGTTTGATTAAACTCGAAGTTTCAAATGAGTTCTAAATTAGTGCAATTTCGAACTTGAGCTCGAAGGTTTTGATAAATAATTCCTTTTTTCTTAAATAATTTAATATACATATTGTAATATAATATATATAACTTAATAAAATATTATACTAAAAAATATATTAAATTTCCAAAAATATGTACAAACTGACGAGCCTCGAGCCTAGATACATAAGTTTCAAGTTCAACTCAAGGTATAACTTGAACTCAACTAGGCTCATTTGCACTCGTAAAACATACCGAATTATTTTAAACAATCATATCTCTTCTATTATTTTTAAATTGATCTAATATATATGTGATTTTTCAGCAGTAAATCCAAGAAATAATACACTATTGTTTTTTTTACAAGCCTGGACTCTAATTTTTTGTTTTTCAATTATGTCCCTTTATAAATATTGTTGTACGAATTAATTATATAAGGATAAATTTTTATTTTTTGAAGAAGCTTACTAAAACCCACTAACCTATGTTCATCCATATCCAATTTTTCTATTCATGTCAAACTCCTAATAAAAAAAGAAGGAAATATATATCATATATTATTATATTTAAATGTTATTTATTGTTTGGATGCTTTAAAATCGTTTTAATCTATTATTATATAAAACAGTAGATTATGTATGTATTATTATCTATTAACTTTTATTATAATAGAGAAATGTAAATATAAATAATATTTTATGATCAAAATATTTACGCAGCCAGTAACAACACCCAATGGACGCTTTCTACCAAAAACAAGAGATAGTAAAATAAAACCGCAAATTTTCAAAATAAGCCCAATAGTCCGAGAAGCCCATCGGAAAAAGGGTCTCTACAACCCTCATTCAATTTTCAATATTTCTAATTTCAAAAAACACAAAAAAAAAAAAAAGATAGGTTATTGAAATTTTTTATACTATATAGCAGGTTGTTGAAGATTTTTTTTTTTTTGTTATTGTATTAATATTTTAGTGTTATTAATGTATTATTTCATTTTTATTTTTATTTTTTTGTGAAAAAAAGGGACCATTAGGAATTTTTAAACCAATTCCCAAGTAATTGTTCATTATCACACTCTCTTTAGAATTGTTCGTCCAGTCTCATGACTTCCAAAGAGATTGGGCCTCATCTCCACCTATTGGGCCCTAATTTTCGACTCTCAAGCAAAGTTCAAGTGGCCCAATTCCCAATTACAATTCAACTAATTAATTGGTTCTCCATCATTTGCCAGTTTTATCTCATGATTTTAATTAAATAAAATATTTTTATTTAATTAAATTAATTTTGACTCCTTATATTATTCAAACTCAACGAGATAAAAATCATAATTAATTCTTTTATCTAACTTTTATAGACTTTTACATATTTATAAACCTTAGGATTTGAAAATTGCATTGATCAACTTAATAATCTCAATAACTCTGTACATGTACTCAGTGGGAATCTTCCATTAACTTTTAAGTAATACCATCAATTATTTTCAAAACTTTATATTTTATGTTCAATTAATGAACCGAGCTCAAATGAGCTTTTAAAGATCGATTTAAGTTTGTGTGTTTTAATAATTTAATTTTTTTTTTTCAACTTTATACAAGATCATTTGAATGTTTCCTGAGCATTTCTTGAAATTTAGAAAAAGAAATATATGGATTTCATGTCGACATTAACCTAGACATATTTATTCCATTTGAATTTTATTTGTCGTTTGACATCGTAAATTATGGATAATCGATTACTTTAAATTATAGGTACATATTTATATATGTGGATACTTCAAAACACACGTTTCACTCAAAATCACGGTTGACAACTAGTAGTAATACAAATACCATAAACATTGTATTTAGAGGGTGTTTATCATTGCTTCTGGCAACAGTTTTTAGCTATTGAAAAGTATTTTTGACAGTATTTAGTGAATTAACTTCTGCTTTTAATTTATTAGAGTAGATTTAAGCAATAATCAACCAATATTTAAAAGCAGTATACGTGAAAAAAAAATTGTGGAGAAATACTTTTTTGGCAAACACCTTCCATTAACCTTTTAATAATTCTAAATACTATCAATTTTGATTACTGACTTTTACTACTAATTTTTCAAGTAAAAATTATTATTATTATTTTCAACGGTAAAAACAATATCAAATGCCCTCCTAAAATTAAAAAAAGCAAATAGAAAACGAGGATTTTCACCAAAAAAAAGAAAAAAGGAAAAAAATCCCGTTGACTTCC
>JACFYI010003725.1:591152-637654 GCA_014898755.1 Handroanthus guayacan
TTTTTTTTTTTTTTTTTTAATGGAAAGGCAACAACATCACCTCATTATTTTTTTTCAATATAATATACATATATATAAATATTAATAAAATGTATTCATTGTTTTAGGTTAACATGTATATTTTTTTGGGATTGCAATATAATAGGTTAAAATCTGGACCCTCTGTCCTCCGAATGGAGCGATTTCAGGATAAATAAATAGATTTGGGACGGGAATTGAGATTTGAAAACAGGTTTGGGGTGAGGTACGGGCTCTGCTCACCCTACCCCAAGACCTGTCCCATATCCTGCCTTGTTTAATATGTCTACATATGTAATATATCTATATATTATTTTTATATGTTATATATATATTATTGTTATCTATTGTTTTTTGTTTCAATTTTCAAAAGTACTAACCCTTGTGAGTTGTGACCCTCAGACCTTTCCTTACAATCTGATATTTCCTGTACAATAGATTTATGTAAAATCTGAACAAATGAAAGGTACTCTCTAACCTTCATTTCTATATATATGTATATAACAAAACTAAAATTAGTTTTTTTTTTTTCCTCATTAGTTAATTATGGGATAGACCCAACAGGGCGTTGTGGGCCTGGGCAGGGTGCGGTCCTGTGGAGTGAGGTTTGGGGCCTACCCATCCTGCCCCATTGTCAAGGACGACTCCACATGGTGGCGACTAGGGCCACTCGACCCCATTCAATTTTTTTTTTTAAAGAAATTTCTGTATATGTATAAAAATTATTCCATGTATATAAATAAATTTAATAACAGATGACCCTATTTTTTTTGTTATACTTTCTTTTGTTGACTCCCACTTAACCTACTTTTTTGTATTCTTTTGATTATGCCTGGCCTCACTTTTCTTTTTCATTTATTTTCCACTTTCTTTACTATTGTATTTTTGAATCTAACCCCAATTTAAAATTTTCGGCAAATTAGAGAATGAAAAAATATTTCAAAAGAAAGTCGAAGGTATTAGTAGGGGTGTAAACGGATACTAAACGGATCGGATACACTGTATCCGTATCCGTATCCGGTTAACTTATATAATATTCGTATCCGTATCCGTATCCGACGGATATTCCTATACTAATATCCGAATTCGTATCCGACGGATATTTGGCGGATTCGGATATATCCGTATCCGACTACAATTATTCGGAAATCGAATTCGAATATAATTATCCGAATATCCGTATCCGATTATAATTATTTGGATATCCGAATATCCGAATCCAATTATAATTATATATCAATTCTTTAAATATATTTATAATATATAAAAATATTATTGTTATATTACTTATTAAAGAAAAAATATTATTTATTATATTTATAATATATAAAAAATAGAACATACTCTACATAAATAATTATTTTTTAAATATTATTTACTAGATACAGATATCGGATACAATTAAGATACGGATATTCGGATATGGAAACGGATATACATCCGGAGCGGATATTAAACGGATCGAATACGTGATTACCATATTCGTATCCGTTTATAATCGAATATCTGTTAATCGGATACGGATAATATCCGCTTTAAACGAATATGAATAATATGTCTTGTAAACGAATACGGATGCAGATGGTAATCGAATTTTCGAATATCCATTGACAGCCCTAGGTATTAGAAGAATTGTCTCTAACTGAAGAAAATAGTCAATCGTGTAAAGAATAGTCTCTCACTGTTGAAAAAACATTTTTAGCATGAAGATTGTAAAGAATCGGCTTTGGAACAGAATGTGTGATCAGTTTATAAATAATTGTTTAATTACATATATTAAGAAAGATGTATTTAATAGCATTAGTAATTAGAGTATTATAATACGATTTCAAAATATGAAAAGTCATAAAGGACAACTATTAAAAAAAATTGAAGAAAGTATTTTAGTTTTTCAATAATTAGTTTTTTATTTATTAATAGTTAATGTTTGACCCGAGTAACTGAATAGCATTCCAAATATTTTGTAGTTTTTTTTTTTTTTTAAAAAGAACATATCAAGTTTTTAATTGTTCAAAATTAACTATATGTCATATTATGATGTGAAGGCAAGAAACTCATATGCATATGCAAGCTCGTAGTCCTCATAAATTCTTTCAGGCATCGATTTAGAATAAGGTTCTAAATAAAATAAATGTATAAAAAAGTAACCCAGCTCAAGTTATATATGAACAATAATTTCTTAACTTAAAGAAAAGGGGCACAACAGTCAACAAACCCTGTGGTTTGCATAATCATCAGAGTATGAATTGAGATTTGAATAATTACTATTATACTTATACCGTTAGTTTTATTAATGAAAACTTAAAGAAATATGCATAATATTATAAGTAGATTCCCTGCTTTTAATCTTTCAGTCAATATTATAGATTTTCAAGTTTCGTTAGTTAAACTAAAATTTGGAACTGTAATAATATTTATCCAAACTTTAGGAGTATCCAAATTATGTAATTATCTGTAGAAAATTAAAATATTTCTTTTGATATTTGATGTGCTGCAATTCAATTAGAAAGCATCAATCCTATCTCTCTCAAAATATTTTCACTTTTGACTTCAAGAATCAATCGATTAAAATCAAACTTTCTAGTCGTGACAAGTTAAGCTATTTAAGTCATGTCCGAATCGAAGAAAAAGAAAAGAAAATTCCTATTTTGTCTTCTACTGTGCAAAAGGGTCACCAAATTCATATTTTTCTTGATTGAAAACTTAAGATTTTATTTTTAGAAAATATGTTTTTTTTTTGGTTAATTGACTTCGTTATAATGATTTTTTCCAATGAAAGTGATATTAACCACCATATTTTCAAAAAACTTTTCTAGAGCCAAACATACATATAAACACCCCATGCGTATATAATTGGGCATAATCATTATTTTCTGCAACGTTTAATGTGTATTCTAAGTTATAATTCTTAATGCAATATTTTATTCTATTAATTTACTTTTTTAATATTATTTTGATATAATCTATTTTATATATATATATCTTTTAATAAAGTGTAAGCAACTATATGGTACGTTTTAAAATGCTCTTAATATTAACTTACTCCTACTAATTTTATGTTCATATTAATAGTATATATATGTTATTATATTAAATTATAGTAATTATATATTCTAATTACAATATACACATAGTACAGATCATATCTTATGATATAATAACTTATGTTCTGTTTATTTTATGTACACACGGGGAGTGTGCACAAGATGTTATTATACAAAGTATGAGAACCTCATATAGTTAATCACTTTGAGCGTGTGTTTTTTCAAATATTATGCTTAAAATACTCCTTCATATTAATTCACTATAATAACCACCCACAACTAAATAAAAAATCATAACCTAGTAATTCATCTATTTATATTAATTAAATTATGTATATATTTATTTTAAATATATTAATCATATTTTATTTACTAAATATGCATAGATCAAATATTCATTATATTTTAATATATGTGAAATATATATTAATTATTTTATATGCACACATTGACTATTGTGCAATGAACTAGTTTAATTTAATCCTTCTCAAGTCATTCAATCTTTCACTTAAAAAAAAAAAAAAAAAGAAAAAGTGTTATTCAAGTTTTTTGCTGGGCGTGGGTTCAAGTTCCCATGGGTTAGTCGGAGATGATTAGGATTCTTTATTCTAAAATGGTATTTTATTTCGTATTCTATATTATAAATACATATTAAGTATATTTAATATTTCCTCATAAAATACGGGTATATGGATATCAAACATTTGGCAAGCACCTAATATAATTGAATAAAAAAAAAAGAATTGAAATAACGGATCCAAAGTGAGTAGGAGAATAGTATCAATCCCCCTTTAACTATAAATAAATAAAAAGTTATTCAATCTTTTCCAACGGTCAGTTTATAAAAGATGAAAAGGAATTGATCCAGGGTGGCCCGCGGCAGCGGGGGATGGTTTCGTGTAAAGTACCAGTTTGTTTAAATTCAAACCAATTGTATAATATTTTATATTTTACACATTTTAAGAATAATACTAATAAAAATAATAACATTAATCAATTATAAAATAATTGTAATTATAACACAAATTATATAATTAATTGAATTTGATTAAATTTAATTTGAAAATTTTCAATAATCAGTGGACTATTTTATTAGGCAAGGCACCCTACTAATTTCTTATTAAATCTAATACATCCTAAAATAATTTAGGGGGTCTAGAAGGTCAAAATCATGGAATAATAAAAATATTTCTATTCATAAATGTATATAGATCCAGCATATAGATTTCGCAAATCAATAATGTTGATAAACCTAATGGTTTTAATTAAGATTCTCTAAGAATTTTCCCTATATTTTCTTATGAAGTTTTTTTTTTTTTTTAATAATTAGGTAAGTACAAGAATATTAATACTTCAACTTGATAATTAATTAAGAACTTTATTATATTTCAACTTGAGATATGGAACTACCTGGATTTTAGCTTATACATGATGATTAATTATTTTTTAAAAAACAATTAATACATCTAATCCATATATTAATACATTAAATGAATAACATTTAGAGATCATTAATTAACAAGAAAACCCTTTAAGAAAGTTACTATACAATAGAAAATATAACAAAGCCACAATTCTTTAAAGAACAAAGGTCCACGCACATTGGTAAGAATTGAATTCATAACATTTTGGTTATAAAATTTTCACTAAGTTATTCCTATACATGTATTATTTAATTGTCAATGATGATAATTTAGATACAATTTTTTCTCACTATTAAGTTTTTTAAATCACTATTTAAACAATTTTTTTCACTATCAAATTTATTAAAATTCTTATTGTAATAACATCACAATTTACTTTGTCACTCAGACTTTTATTATTCATGCTATTTCGTTTTTTTTTTTTTTTCCTTTTTTTCCCCCTAGTGTGTTTAAAGTTCATTGCAGGTATATATTTGTGTATGTGATTTGATTTGATCAGAATATCCAATAATTTCTATAAATTAACTAGCATCAACTCATGAATTTTGGTGTAAGATAGATAATTTTTATAATAATGTATGAATTAAACCCCAAAAAAAATTATTATGCAAAAAAACAAAAAAAGAATCTAAAACGAGTAATTTTGCTTGGCCAGTTGGCCATGAGATACAATTGCATAAAATGAAAAAAAAAAATCAAAAAGGGAAAGAAGCAATAATTTACTTTCTTTTTTTTTTTTCGAAATAAAAAAGAAACAATAATACATATATATGTGTGGTGATGAAGTCAATTCATACCCTTACATGCCAAACAAATTATCTAAATATGCAACTTTAGACTTTAGCTATTGCAATATTCACATAAATATAACTTTTAAAAAAGAAATGACAAT
This sequence comes from Handroanthus guayacan, assembly GCA_014898755.1. NCBI lineage: Eukaryota > Viridiplantae > Streptophyta > Magnoliopsida > Lamiales > Bignoniaceae > Handroanthus > Handroanthus guayacan. The sequence goes on from JACFYI010003725.1 coordinate 596,531, forward strand.
GACATAAACAAAAATCATTTTCATGTTGGAGGACAATTAATTTTTGAATTTAACTAAAGATATGGATATTTTATAAAAGAATAATTAAAGGGATGGGCAATATTCTAAAACCACAATTAAAATTAAAATTATCTAAAAAATCTAATTAGGTCAAGGGAATATTTCCAATTTTTATACCAACGCTTTATTATATGTAGATGAGTAATGGGACGACTTTAGTGTGACATTATAATTATTCGACATTCTATTGAGGTTGGAATATTAATATATTTATTTTAAGTGGTGACATTATAATTATTTAACATTCTATGAAGGTCGGAATATGAATATATTCATTTTAAGCGTGTTGACAAGTCTCAAAATCAAATGATTCGTTTTCATTAATTTCCAAACAAACATTAAGATTTGGTGGTATGATTAGTATGAATGAATGCTAATCCTTAGCTTAAGTAATTTCTATGGACAATTACCAAACACATCATCTAATTTCTGATTCATAAATTATAATAACACCCCATCATTAGTTTAGCTGATACAAAACTTAATGGAATATATGAAATATTGTATTTGACCTCTAAAAACCTCAAATATGTTAAATTAACAAGGGTTCTATTTGGGATATTTTCATCAATATTAGATTTTCAGGTTGTTTATTTAGGCTTGACTATGCGTCAATGTAAATTGAAAATTTGCCTCGAAACCACCTCGAATAGGATGGGCTCAAGATTAGATAAATGGGATAAAGGGTAAGTCCCAAGTCATAGTAAACCAGCTTCTAACTCTCTTAGTTACCAAGTATGAAGCATTCTAGTATTAAGATGAGAATGACTTGTTAATAGTTTTGTCATATAAAAGATATCACTATTTGTAATTATTACAATATAGGTCATGTTCGAAAAATTCCAATCACATTACTAGACAATTCAATTGAAAAAAAAAAAAAAGAAAAGAAAAGATCCAATTCAACCCCCTCCCCCCAAAGAAAGAAAAAAAAAGATGAATAACAAAAAGCGAGTCGAATAGGTTAAACCTGCCAATGTCAAGTTTTGGGGCAAAGCGGGATTGTGACAATGAGGGAGACGGGGCAAGTTGGGTTCCTTATAGGATCAAAGGGGGGCTAGTCCCATATTTTGCCAAACTTATCCCGTTATCATTCCTAACTTTAATTGTAATATTGTACAAACTTTAATAAATTATTTATTGGTTGAATTAACAATAAAAATTATTATTATACTTTTTTTTCCAAATTACATACAAATTTTTATAATTAGATCAAATTGAGAAAGTCTTAAGGTAATCATCTCAAAAACCTATCTAATTAGACCTCATGAGACAGAGATACAATCATAATTGATGACAAAATACAATAATAAAATTTTCATCTTTTTTGCAGAATTTGAGGTTTTGGTATAAGAGCTTTTCTTGCCCACCACCACACCAAACACATTAACAATCTATTGGTCGGTTGTATGTCTTTGGTTGTTTGGATTTTTATCTAGCTAGCAACTTGCCCTTTTTAAATTTTTTTTTAGCTTTTTAATTTAAAAAGCAATTCTTTAAAAAGAAAATGATTGGATTTCTTTGGTTAGATTTTTTTTAATCAATTTGTTTGGTTTAATTTTATCTTATTTCTTGCCCACCACTGCACGACATGTCGTGATTACTGAAAGAAGAAAAGATCTTGGACGGATAATCATATATATATATATTTATATATTTGTATGATTATAAGAATTATGATACAAAATCCAAAGGAAGGATTGTATAGTATTTAATTTGTATTATTATAAAAAGAAAATTTGTTTTGCGTCTAAAACAAAAGTTATCTCACGTGTATATATATATATTTACATATTTGGACTATTTTCAAGAAAATAATCAAATGAAGAATCTAAAAATACAAAAGCAGTGTGATACTAATTTCAAAAAGTATCAAATTTATCCTTCTACTAATCCCACAAATCAGATTATCATATGTCGTGAGATGAAACTAAATCAATAATCGCATTCTGAGATTATTAATAATTAATACACAAAAAGATTATTTTTAGTTATCGATTAATACTTAACACCCAAAAAAAAAAGAAAGGAAAAAAAAAAAGCTTGTGAAGCTGTATCTTGTGGATAGGTGCAGAACAAAACCTTCAAAAGATTGAAAAAAAAAATTAAAAAAAAAACCTAATGTTGTGGATGGGTGTAAAAATATTGAGATGTTTGGGGAGAGGTGAAAATAATAATAATAAATAAATAAATTAATTAATTAATAGCTAACACCCAAAAAAATATCTGGTAGGTAGGTTTCAAAAAGAAGGTGAATCTCACCAAAAATTTGTATATGTTGTGGGCATCATTGCAGCACATTACCAACCAATTAGGGGTTTCTTAATTCAATGGTGTTTGATAGGTAAAAAACAGTATGGTTTTCCCAACTAATTATTCTTAATTGCAATTTTTATAAATATGTTTAAGCACTCGACTTATGTAATTAATTACATGTCATTTTGTAGACATGTGTGGGCTTTTGTCAATAGAATGGTAGTCTCGGGGGATTTGTCTTGTCACATGATAGTTTGATGAATTTATCTTGTCTTAGTTCATATATTTTGATCTTTGAATATATTGATATATTAATATGAATATATTTGTAAAATGTAGTTGCTTTTCTGAAAAAAAAATATTTTATCTTAAAAATAATGAAATAATATAGTAGAAAGTTATGTCATCTAACTTCATAAAAAAGAAGGGGAAAAAAAAACAAATATATAACTTCATTTTATATGCCCAATAAAACTTTACTCCTAGTATAGAATTATCATTTTTGTTCATTGGGGGCAAAATAACCCTTAACTCATTCATCATAAATAAATCTCACTATTGTACGATTCCAGTGCCGCTCTAAATTCATTTGATGAATGTATTAAATGAGCGATTAGGATATGTAGTAGTTTGTTAATTCTTGTTGAAGTTGAAATTAAAGCTGCACTTTCCTCTGTCAAACGTCTAGTTCAGAGAGATGGCCTCATATTATTCTCGAATGTGATAATATTTTAATTATGAATGTGATAATATTTCCACTATAAATGAATACGGATATATTCGAATTCAATTAATATATGCTGGATATGGATACGGATATGAATATTCGATAAGTTAATCGAGTATGGATACGAATATAGTGTGTCTGATTTGTTTAGAATCTATTTACACTCCTAATCCCGTAGATTTAGATTTTCATTTTATTACTTTTGGACAAAAATCTTATCAGCAAATAAAAAAGACTAATATTACAATTTTTTCAAATTTCTCCGCCAATTAAGGACTTCTTGGTCATTTCAAAGCCCTATCCCAAAAATGAATTATATGAAGAAATCTCAAATTTTGGGGCAAGAACAAAAATTATAAATAAATGTCTTAATCTATGAAGCAATCAGAGCCGGAGTCCCTTTTGCCCAAAAACCCGTTTCTTTTCTGTCTCCCTTTCTCTCTCCGCGTCTCCTCCTCTGTCTAGATTTTGCTCTTCCAATCAAATTATACAAAAAAGACAAACTCCCCTTGTATTTATCTCTCTAGGGTTTCCAACTCTGAGCTCTCTTGATCTGCTTTCTGCATACCTCCATCAATGTCTTTGCTGTAAGCGCTTGCATTTGTTTCATGCTCTTGTTTTGTTTCTCAAATTTTCTATGCATTTTTTAGCATTTTTTCTTCTGGGTTCTGGTCAATGTATCTGCCGAACTATATCCAGTTTTGAGTTTAATGTGGGCAAGATGCTGGATTTTGTTCGATTTGTTGGAAATTATGGGAGTTGATAATTCTTTTTCTTGAATTTAATGTTGCCTTTAAAGGTAATTATGGGTTACCGTAGATGCTGATTGCATTTTACTATTTTGTGTTGCAACTAAAGTAGTTCTGACTAATTTGAACATTGTTTTCTCCTTTTACTTCTATTCTGGATACAGATAAGTTTTGTGGAAAGCTACCGTTTTTCTTGTTGTAGATTATTTGGGAAATAAAATTGGTCTTTTAGATCAATTGTTTTGAATTATGCGAGAGTGGGGTGTGCCGAAATTTGTGCTAATTTAGACGCTGTTTGAGGGATCAGGGCTTGGAGGTGAGAGTTTCGGAAATGCTGAAACAAAGAGTACTAAAATGAGCCAGACAGAGGTAGCCAAAATGAAGCAGAAACAACAGCCCGTGCCACTTGGGACTTTGATTGGTCGCGAGTTGAGAAATGAGAAATTGGAGAAGCCCACCGTGAAGTACGGGCAAGCTGCTCTGGCTAAGAAAGGAGAGGACTACTTTTTGATCAAGCTCGATTGCCAAAGGGTTCCAGGCGATCCATCTACATCATTTTCAGTTTTCGCGGTGTGTTGTACTCTCATTTTTAGTTACTTGAAGTTGTTGTCTGATATGTAATCTTTACTTTGACTTATTTGCTGCCTGGGTTGATGGCAGATTTTTGATGGACATAATGGTATATCAGCTGCTATATTTGCTAAAGAGAATTTGCTTAACAATGTCTTGAGTGCTATTCCTCAAGCACTTAGTAGGGAAGAGTGGCTTCAAGCCCTTCCAAGGGCGTTAGTAGCAGGGTTTGTGAAAACTGACATAGAGTTTCAGCGGCGAGGCACGTTTCAAATTTCGTTATAAATAAGTGTTCTGTTTTGGGCTATTTCACCTCATTCTGGATCATCTTATTTTGACTGTTTGCTTGAACAACAGGTGAGACTTCTGGAACAACAGTTACATTCGTTGTGATTGATGGTTGGACTGTGACTGTTGCATCTGTTGGAGATTCTCGGTGCATATTGGACACGCAAGGAGGGGTTGTTTCTCTCTTGACAGTTGACCATCGACTGGAAGAGAATGTCGAAGAACGGGAGCGCGTAACTGCAAGTGGTGGTGAAGTTGGAAGGCTTAATGTTTTTGGAGGCAGTGAGGTAATTATAGTTGCTTTCCTTTTCTGGCCACTTTTAGTATTAATGACTCAGTGTTCATTTACTTATTCTGGTTTGATCTGTGGTGGGAAATGGGAATGTGTAGGTTGGTCCATTACGTTGCTGGCCTGGCGGATTATGTCTTTCAAGGTCCATTGGTGATACAGATGTCGGCGAGTTTATTGTCCCTATTCCTCATGTTAAGCAAGTCAAGGTTTTTAACCTATCATCCTAAATGATAATTAAATGTCTCAAACTGTTGGGTTCAAATAGTTAAAATTCTTAAATTATTTCTGGGTTTTAGCTTTCGAACGCTGGAGGGAGACTTATAATTGCCTCTGATGGCATATGGGATGCCTTGCCATCTGATATTGCTGCTCAGTCTTGCCGGGGTTTACCTGCGGAACTTGCTGCAAAGTTGGTTGTTAAGGTATTTATCATATACGAACTTGCCTCTGCAAATTGACATCTCACCCATTCTAATCTTGAAAACTTATGGTAATTCGCACCTGTTCTTAATGCAGGAGGCTCTGAGGTCACGAGGTTTGAAGGATGATACAACCTGCTTGGTTGTTGATATTATTCCTTATGACCATCCTATTTTGCCCCCAACACCTAGAAAAAAGCAAAATTTGCTTAGTTCACTCTTTGGAAAGCGATATCAAAACTCTGCCAAAGGAGCTAACAGGCTATCTGCGGTTGGAGTTGTAGAGGAATTGTTTGAGGAGGGTTCTGCAATGCTTGCTGAGAGGTAACTTCACATTCTTTTGCCTTTTAAATGTCTTCTTCTCCCTTTTAAATGTCTTCTTCTTATTCTCTCAGCACAAAACTTGCAGAGATTAGTGATGTCTAGATTTTCATAGCTGCAAGCAAACATATGCAAATACTTCTTTGCAGTTTCAACTTCCCTAAATCATGTATTTTTAATTGTTTTCTTCTTATATTCCAATTTATGACAGACTTATTTTTATAAATTGTCTTTTCCTGCACAACAACATGTGGGCATTCAGTGCTATCTACAAAATTCCCTTTTTGTTTATATGTGTTTGTACACATAAAATATAATTCTAGTTCTCTTTCTGATATCTTAGCAGTAATATGTTTATTCTTCTTGGTATCCTGCTGACTTATAGACCTGAAATGGTTTATCAATTATCACATGATTGCCATTGGAGATCATTTGTTCTTGTATCAAACCTGTTGATGCACCTTCTCTTTTCCTTTCATTTTACCTTCCAACTGTCAAGTAATGATTTTTTCAGTGTGAAAAATTGTTTCAATTTATCAAACCTTATTGATGCGATATCTCATATCAAGATATGATATTTATACCGTTGTCTTTCTGATTTCATGGCCATTCACGGCCACTGTGTTATCGTTAGAAACATGCAGTGGGTAGAAGTAAGATCCTCTGTTAATGCCCATTTTGGTGTCAGAGCCAGTGATAGAATATGTGACAAAATATGTAAATGAAGAAAATCTGTGAAGTGAAGGAATTTGATCTTTGGTTGCATGTTAAAATGATCCTATTATAATTTAAACCTTCTTATTCCTTTCTGATGGAAAAGAAATTGAATATTTCCTAATGTTATTTTTAAATAGATGATAAAGCTTGTCAAAACTTGCTGAAAACTATTAAAAGTTGCTTTTGAATTTGCTATGTAGGGCATCTAAATTCATTTTGGATAAAATATGGAATGTACATGCCTTGCAATTATGTTTAGCCTCCAGGACATCTTGGCACCTCAGAGCATTTTGTGCATTTAACTACTACCTATTGTATTTCTTTTTCTTTATATATATAGATTTCAAATTACGAAACTTCCCGCCAACAACAATCTCCCTTCTTACACTGAATTAGGACAAAAGGAAAGCCCAAAGTTAGGACAAAAGGAAAGTACGTAAGTTAGGACAAATGTAAAGTGCTTAGGGTCGACAAAAATAGATCTACTGTGAGTTTCCTTATTCTCTACATCTCTTAAACATTATCTGGACAGATCATCTTGCCTGATACAGCAATGAAGCTTTAAAAATCTGTCTCTCATTCGGCAGTTAATAGCGCCAACATACCCTAATTGGTCTGGTGGCTGTAGTTCCAAGAATTTGGATTCTTAATTAGCAGCTTTCTGTTCTGCCTCTTGTTTTTGGCTGAGAAAATGAAAGCAGATATATTACTAACAACATTCTAGGCAAGAGGGAAACTATTGATGACAGTCACATGTTCATATATTGCTGTTTTTGGTGGTTATATTAACGTGAGATACTGAGATTTTTTTTCTGATCTTTTATCTTAGCTAATGAACGGCATCTTATATTGGCCATTAATGTTAATTCTTTTTTAACTGACACTAAACTATATGCAGGCTGGGTAAGGACTTTCCTCTGGACTCAAACTCGGGGATCTTTAGATGTGCTATCTGCCAAGTGGATCAGCCACCCAGTGAGGGTTTATCTGTGAACTCTGGCCCATTTTTCTCTCCGGCTTCAAAGCCATGGGAAGGTCCTTTCCTCTGCGCAAGTTGTCGTAGAAAGAAAGACGCCATGGAAGGAAAAAAGCCAAGTAGACCTACAGTGACTGCATAATCCGGTAAAACTAGTAAATATTGATTATATATATGTTATTTATGTTGCAGTGTGAGCATATATGCTTGGTTTTCCATCTGCAGTGACGATTAGATGTGTGTAAGAATTGATTTTAGTTATCCGGTAGATATTTTAGGGAGCAAATTATTTTTTTTTGTTGTGGTTCGTATCTGTGCTCGGCCGTATCAACTGATGTTTGACCCCCCACCTCAAAACAGACATGCTAATGCATATGAGAGTGTGATAATCTGATTTGCTAACAGCTTGAGTATGTAATTAAAGAAATTATATGTATTGCACCAGTTTGATTGCATTTAATTCATTCTGTCTCTGTCTCTGTCTCCGTCTCTCTTCAAGTAATTCATTTACATACGCGGTGAATGCTAAGCGCATCGTCGTTTTTGTTTTTCTCATAAGAACTTTACGTGAGAAGAAACGAGTTGATTTAGATGCGAAGCAACGTAGGAGTAAACCCGAACAAATTATTTATTGTTTTATTCAGGAAAAAAAGGAATAATATACAGTTTCATAGTTATTTTATTGCTTTCTTTCTGGGGTTGGAATAAAATATGTGATGTTCCATGTCATCCCATGTGGTATTGTCTCGCTTATTTGAAGGAATCCTATGGAGTTTCAAGGGTATGGGGACCCCTACTGTTCTAAAAACTTGTCTATGAGTCACTCTTAGTACTAGTTGCATTTCTTTTAATCTTTTTTTTACTTATTTTGGAAAGCTTGGATTTCCTTGAAGTGCAATTTATATATAGACTTAATGTGTAAGTTCACTCATCTTCCCATAATTAGGGTATAATCAAGGGATAACCACCTCAACACCCCCTAAGATTTAGCCTAATTAGAGACCTTATTTTGTCGTTTAAGAAATTACAAGTGCATCCTGCGCTGTTAATTCAATTGACGGAAAACTTCACAAATTCTGTATAACCTTGCAATCAAACTTCCTGAAATGTACTTTGTTAGATTAATGGAAATTTATTTTTTTTATGTTTCATCCAAAACGTTAGATTTTTAGGGATCTAGTTGTATTGTGATAAAAGCTTCATTAAGTTGTTCGTCAGTTGAACTAGCAGCATGAAATATTGGTACAATATTTCAAACTACATGGAATACTTCTGTAATTTGACAAAATTTAAGGGGGTTTAGGCAATTATTCCTATAATTAAACTTGCATTAGGGTGATATTATTTAAAAGGAATATTACTTAAAAGGAAGCCATTGGTTATGTATAACATATTGTCAAAAAAGAGTGATGCCATTTCCAAAAGAATTTATAGGAACGTAGGTTGAGCAGTAGTACCTTGGCATGGGATCCATAGCTCCACATACATATATATATATATATATATATGTATGTAAGATGAAGGAGAGAAAAGTCCTTTCGAAATTATGAGAAACAATATTAGAGGAATCCCTTCATAATTGTGTGCACACATATAATATACATGTACACACCCCCAAGCAAGTAATATTGGTATGAGATGTAGTTATCATTGCAGTCTGTCCTGAGATTTGATCTAATCAATAAAATTTTCACGGGGACTTGAGAAATTACTATTACGTCTAATTGAACTTTTCATTATAAAATTCAATCTCGTTGGACCTCCTATTGATCAAATTTTCATCGACCAAAATACTCATAAAAGTCTACACATAATATAATATGATATAAGTGTGATGACTTTGGTCTATATCTCATATATAGCCATATTTTTCATGCATCAATATTTCTCTTTTTCCCTTGTTGTCAATTCTATCATCTCTTTCGGCTTATTCACATTTGAAATTATCCTCGTTGGAACTTTTGGAAAGAGAAGAAAAGGCATGTTTGAAAGAGAAAAAAAGAAAAGAAACGTGAGGAAAAAAGAAATGGAAACATGGAGAATATTTATAGTTGTCTTGCATGTGAAATTAGATCTAATGGTAGATTGGAAGCATCTCTTTTTAATATTTCAATCATAATTGTAACTTACATAAGATTGTCAAAAAGTTATAGATAAAATCTTAAATTTTAAAAATATAAAGTTTATATATTTATTCGCCCTCGCATGTATGATGTACACTATTGGGAGGAATCAAACTAATCCAGGCAAAAGTTATTCATAACTTTTTTTTAAAAAAAAATAAAAACTGTCTTTGAATGCTTTTCTTTTCTACATTTCAATTCGAAAAGAAAGAGTACTTGAAAAAATTATTTTCATATGATAAATGAAATAATTGTTGTTGATTTCAAATGTTAAAGTTGTCCAAACATTTTTGCATTATCGCTGTCCTAGACCATTTCTTTTTCTCTTTTCTCTTTTCTTTTTTTTTTGGGGTCCAACGCCTATAATAATGAAGTAATATTTTATTAGATTCTCCCATTTTATTTACAAATATTAAATATCTATATCCATTTCAAGCTATAAAATATTATGAAATGTATTTTAGTTTGTAAATTATACCAATTGTTCGATTCTGTGCAACAACAAATAGTTTACCTTAATTTTTTTTTATCAATGTTATCATCCTTCGTCCAAAATTCTAACAAAAAGGATAGTTTTGTAATTTGGATTTCAGACAGAATGTTTCTATAATTGTGAAAGTTAGAGAAGAGTAGTTGATAATTTGCTATTTTGAGGCCATAGATGGTTTTGCAAATTTATATGGCCATCTATAGTCGTTCGGCACAATACTATATATACATTCTCTAATTGTTTATTCTTATTTTTATGTTTATTTTTTATAATTTCTTACTAGAATATTATTGAATACAGAAAAAAGATGAAGACAATTAAGATTATGATTTATAAATTAGCAATAAATCAAGTAATTTAAATTTCACCGAAATAACGTTGGTACTAAAAACTAAATGATATTATTTTACATATTACTTTTAGTTATGTTAAAATAACAAAAATCATTTTATGCGTATATTATAGCAATACCCCTTGTTATGATATAAAATAAAGAGTAAATTGCACTTTGCCCCCAACCTATAGGGTCTTTTGCACTTTGCTCCCTATTTTTTGCGAATGTGCACTTTGCCCCCCAACGTTTGAAAAATGTGCACTTTGCCCCATTTAACGGATTCCGTTAGAATATTCGGGGGGATATTCCGTTTTTCTACTGTTGACTCCTTTATGATTAAACGGAATATCCCCGAATATTTTAAAGGAATCCATTAAATGGGGCAAAGTGCACATTTTTCAAACGTTGGGGGCAAGTGCACATTCGCAAAAAAAAGGGAGCAAAGTGCAAAAGACCCTATAGGTTGGGGGGCAAAGTGCAATTTACTCTAAAATAAAAATGATATATATATATATATATATAGGCCCCACCTTTTGTTGTCAATATATAAAATTAGCCCGCTCATGACATGCATATATTCCCATCTATTAGGGTAAAAAACATCACATTAATTTTTTTTTTTTTAAATTGACATCATATTAATTAAGATAAATGTTCCCTAAATATAGGTTTGATATATTAAATTTACAGTCCCTTTAATATTAAATTATATATATATAAAACATAAGACCCTTAGATAGTTATTATGGTACAAATTTAACGAGTTGACGAATTAAATCCCGTATTAAAAGATATTGGTGAACTCTCTTTGTTTAACTTTTTCCCATGTTATTATTTATTTTGTCTCTCTCTCTTTTTTTTAATTGTGTTGTTTTATACCAAACAGCCCAGTACATATACTTCTATAGTTACAAAATATATTATATAGATTCTTTTTAAGTTTTTAGAGTGCAAAATCTAGCATACGCATCAAGTTTGCCAGAAGAACTATTATATATTAAGGGTAAAAGTATCATACGGTTCTTTAGTTAATTCTAATATTTCTTTTTAATTTATTTGCTCCTAGATAAGGGGAGAAAGGCTTTTCTTTCTTTTTTTTTTTTTTTAACACCATTTTGCATCCCAGTTTCTTAGGATTTACAAACTCTAGAGGGTCTAGATGTAATTTTACAAACAATAAGAGGTATTTGTAATTACAGTGATTTTATACACACATATGTACGTGTACATTTCTTGAGAGAAATAGATACAAAAAGTTAATATGAATCTAAGTACGTAGAAATTTTTGACGTCTTATTAAATAATTTTTACTGGAAATATATATTGCAAACTGAAGTTTCTAATATATTTCATGTGTGATCTTTATTCTCTCTTGAATTCTCTTGGCATAAATTTATTTATTTTCTGATCAATCATTTGTCTCAAAATATGTATCAACGACATGCTAAATGTATGTCATTGTAGTCATGCAGAGTCTAATTATTAATATGATACATTCCATTTAAACGTAGAAAAGATGGTACACATAATACATGAGGAAATAAAAACACACGTCCAAAACAAAGAAAAGGAGAAATAGTTCTTGGAGTAGTTCCCCAAGATGGATACAATCATGCATGTGAACCATACACTTTGAGATATTATTATATCATATTATTAGGGACAATTATTTCAACACTCATCGAGATTTGATCTAATTTATTATATAAATACCTTTGTAGTTTAGTAAATTATTATAAAACCTCCTACTGTGAATTCAATTGATGGGATCCTAATAGAGCCTATGTAATATTATAAATACTCCCCCTGACGGTCTACTTGTAATATTTAGATCAATATGCTAGACTTTTATGGAGGCTTATTGTAATATTACGCAGGCTCTGTTCAGTTTCTGTCAACTGAATTAACGGTTGGAAGTGTTACTATAATTACTAAAACCACAAGGACTATTTTGTAATTAGGCCAAACTTTATGGATGTTGAGGTAAATATCCCTTTAACACTAAGTTGAACTCCATGCATGTTAATTAGGAGGCATCCATTGAAGCTCAATGCCAAAGTCCCATGCATCAACACTTTCTTTGGGCTTGAGATCCACAACAAATGTATAAGCAGTGCACCCTCCAACTCTAATCCTAATCCTATGCGAAGTCATCGATGAATCTTTCAAATACGAGCAACAAAGTGTGTTTTTGCATCCGTATCCGTCATCCTCAAACTGCCTACATGGGCTAGTCGAAGAACAGTTTAAGGGCGAGAGGAGAATGTTATCAGAGCAGTTGAACAGCATAACTGTGTTACGTTTAGATATGTTGAAAGGAGAGGTTTCGTCAATCCTGAACCCATTGGAGCCCAGATTGGACGATTGGCAAGTGTTTTGATCCATGTGGGATGGTTCGATTATGAGTGTCATTGTAGTAGGGTTGATGCTAAGGATTTTGTATAAGAGGTTATCTGCAGATGGGAATTGTAGGATGCCATTATTGCAAATGAGTTTGTGGTTAGGGTTGCCACAGGTTTGGCTGGTGCTGAGGAGGTAGGGCACTTCCATTGTGCCACATTTAGGGCTTTCATTTGGTGGAAGGGCATTGGCATTGGTGAGAGATGAGAGTGTGAAGAAGAGTAGAACAATTGCCATGTTTGATTAGTGTTTTGGTGGAGATTTATAACACTTGTGATGAAGAATAAGTGCCCAAATATTTGGATCTATTTATAGGAGGTTCTAAGCCTTTTTTCCTTTTCTTTTTTATTTTTATTTTTATTTTTTTATAAATTATGCTTCTTTTATTGGCTTGCAGAAAGATAGAGAATGGATGACATGTGTCTAGTTAGAGAAGATTTACATATTGATCATATAACTTTTAACATTTTCTGAATATAATCATGTTTATTTAAAATTTTGACGTGAAATCCCGTTTTTATTGAGAATCTCTTTTACTTAGCCCTCTTTTCATTTGAAACTAAATAAATGGCCGAATAAGCTAATGTGACGAGTGTGTCCAATTTGGGGATTTCGTTGATATGGCAAATGAAGATGTTGAATTGAATTGATATTATTTTTTAATAATTTATTGTAAATATATATATTAAAAAGTTAAATTTTTTTTATAATATATCAAAAAATTAGTATTAGAAAATTGTTATTTTTAAAATGTATTATCAAAAAGTATTTGTTATCAATAATATCTATTTTTATTTATATATTGATTATTATGTAATTCGTATACAACAGTATGCTATTAGATAGTATATTATTGACTAGTTTTAATTAATATATTGATTAATATTTATCAAAAATATTATTGAAAGACTATTCATTAAAATATATATGATCTATTTAAATTTTTTTAGTAAATAATATTAGAAAATAATAATTTTTAGCAAAATAATATTTTTTGAAATATTTTTCAAATATTTTAATAATTAATATAAAAGATAATGTATTAAACAATATTTCTTAAAACTATTATTTATTAAAATACTTATCAAATTATCATTTAAATATTATTTATCGGAAACACTATTTATTACAAATCTTATTTATTATAAAATATATTATATTTTTAGTGAAAAATATCAAACATTAATAATTATATATTTTGTAGATAATATTTTTCATATATATTATTTTTTAATATAATTTTAAATAATATTTATTTTTTGATAATTATTTTTCTAACATTTTTAGTAATGTCAGTTTTTGATGTGTTATAAAAAATTGTTAAATAAAAGATAATATTTAGTTCTTAATAGTATTCATTATTAATTATTATTTTTTTAACAAATATTATTTTGCGAAGAAAGCACTTTTCTTTTTTTATCTTTTTTCCGCGTCAACGAAAATTGTACTACTCAACAGCCCAATTGCCATCAATGCAAAATTTTCCAAATTAGGCACGCTCGATCATTTTACGTAATTATTTCTCGTCTTTTCTTTTTTTTTTTTTTGGTTTTTTCTCCCTGCAAAAATTTGGCTAAATTGGAGAAAAATTAAGTAGAAGCAGGACCAAATGTCAAAATTCGAAGCAGTAGGACTAAATGTAAAAAGTTATAAAGGCTGAAATGACAATTTTCCCAAGTGTATATAATAAATATCTAGTATAATTATTGTGGATTTGACTAGATATATTTTTGAATATACAGATTTAACCACATCGAGTCATCAACGTCTTGAGTCGTTGACACGTAATCAATCAAGGTTTTGTCCTAAAAAATACCTCGAAATGTGAGAGAGAACATATGGATCATGGAGTTTTAGTCTTATCAAAATATTAGAATAATGACCCAACTTTGGACCTATTTGCATAAACCTCAAAGACAATCTTTATCATTATTTTATTATCGCATGCACAAAGATAAAGAGTAAGGGTAAAATACATATTCCCTTCTTATATTATTGCAAAGGGAAATATACCCTCTTATATTATTGCAAAGGGAAATATTTTCCATTATATTTTTCTAATTATGACATAGCCCCTTATATTGACAACAATCATATTCAGTGATTTAAAAATACCACCTATGACATTGTGATTTAGGCCTTATAACTAGGTTATTTCCAAATATAGTGGATATTAGTAATGAGAAAAATATGAGAGGTCATCTTCCCCTGCAATAATGCAGATTATCATAAATATTTTACCCAAATAAAATAGTCGATATACATAATAATTGTTAAACATAATTATTTATGTGATCATGTCATTGCATATAAAAGTGTATCCGCCTCAAATTATGTGGATAATTATTAATTGAAAATTGTCATGTCATGAAACTTTAAAAAGGGACAACTACCTACCTATAAAACATAAACTGAAATGCTATTTGTAGAGCAGTTTTTACTATCTTGCAGAGCAGTTCAATGAAACAAAATGAACAGTCTCTTTGTTAGCGTTGTGTTTTGAAAAATCTTTTTTTGTGAATCAGAATTACGATCCAAATCGAAAAGCTCGCGGTGCAACTCGAATTACGCTCATGCAGGGCGCAACCTTCTAGTTCTAAGCGCCTCCCATGGGAGCAACCTATCCCTTCTATGCGCCTATAGGGGACGCAACCCAAAAAAAAATTTGTTTTTGTTTTTTTTTGCATTTTGCTTCAAAAATAATATTTTTACCTTATTGCCAGAAGAATTTTGCTAAAAATCTAACCCATTCATGTTATAAATATTGAAAATTTTGTAATATTAAGTTGAAATATAATAAAATTTCAAAAATAGAGAGTTATTAGAGGGGTGAGTGTTCATATAAAAAATTTTCAACTATTCTGCGTTAGTGATTTAAGTTCT
Organism: Handroanthus guayacan; assembly: GCA_014898755.1. Lineage (NCBI taxonomy): Eukaryota > Viridiplantae > Streptophyta > Magnoliopsida > Lamiales > Bignoniaceae > Handroanthus > Handroanthus guayacan. The sequence continues at coordinate 612,136 of JACFYI010003725.1, forward strand.
GCAAACGGCAATCCCCAAACACAAAACTTCAATGGAATTGATTCCTTAAATGTGAAAAAAGAAATGCAGTATCTACGTCCATAATTTAGAAATACTTATAATTAAAATATTTAAATTAAATAATCATAAAGCTTGAGATCAAACCCATTTTATTATATATAATTCCCAAAATTCCTCAAAGTGAGTACGTTACAGTAGTAGTGTGTGACACTATGCACAATAACTAGAAGAAAAGCTATTGCCCAACTTCCATTAATGATGAATTTCATTAGTCATTAGTATATAAATCCCAGAAAACAAAAACAAACCCTTATTAGTAAATCGTGTGTTTTTTCCAATATTGGAAACTTAATGTTCATTTGTCGCAAAACAGAAAAGAGCGCCAATATTGTAATGCCAAGCGGACCAGTCGCCTTGCGAAAGAATCGCATTTTTAAAGTGGTGGTTTCATCATAGTGAGAATAAGTACAATTAAACCAAAATAAAAAAATAAAATAATAATAATAATAATAATAATAATAATAATTGCCTTAACACATCCATAAATTTGTCTTTATTATGGTAATTCATCTTTTGATTTATGAAATTAAAATAACACCCCCTATATACATTATAATTAACTAAACGACCTGTGTTAATCTAACGGCAGGAGTGTTATTATAATTTTTCAAATTATAGAAGATATTTTTATATTTAGGCAAAACCCTAGGGACTGTTGAGGTAATTGGCTCATATATATTACAATTAGATTCTTTAAAGGTATACCAAATTAACTAACTGATCCACTGTTCTGACAAATCATAAAGGGTCGTTTTATAATTAGGTAAAACTTCGAGAGTCTTTAGACAATTATCCAATAAAAAAATAGTTTTTTTTTTCCACCTTAGAAATCATTAATCATCAAATGAATTTCTACTTTGATTAATTTATGCTAAATTTGATTCAAATGTCACAATGTTGGCTCATAACGCGTCAATACCTATTTGCTCAAAGGCACTCATCCATACAAAGACTACAAGTGTCTCATGAGTTAAGCTTTGCTAGGAAAGTGAGCTTAACAATGTTCTAACCTAAAAATTCAATGTCAACATATAATAATGAAGTAATAATGTAAAATTTATCACTAATAACATGTATTAAGCGATAATGATTTTTATCTAGTAACTTTTAAAATGGTGTTTGTAACAGATTAAATAAATACATAATCGTCTACTTTTGTTAAAAGTTGGAAAAGTAGATTATAATTGAAAATGCTTGGTTTATAATCGTTTACTTTTGTTAAAAGTTGGAAAAGCATATTATAATTAAAAATGCTTGGTGTTTGGAACAACAACAATTTATTGTAAGCCAATAAAAATTGTTTCAAATTCTAATTTTATTTTTATTGCCCATTTTGTCATTCAATTTTTTGTTAGGAATAGCTTACACACTTATAATCAGCCTTAAATCTGCTTATGAGATTATAAATCATTAATAATTAAATGTTAGAGAACTTACAATATTAGCAAAGTTTTTAAACACTCAATAAGAGCTTTTAGAAGCTCATAATTAGAAAAGTGTTGTTTGAAATCAATTACAAAAATGTCACGATATGATTTAGTAACAAGAAAATATTGACATTTTAAATTGTCATTACTGATAATTAACAACAATTTTGGTTGAAAACTCCTCACATAATACAAAAGCAAAATAAAAAATACACTTAACAAATTTTGTATTTATGCTTGCAACTTGCATATATTTTAACCTTAATGGGGACAAGATTGTCGTGTGGCTTCCCACTGAATTGTCCTTGTATTGATTATATCAATTTTGTCTCACGTAAGAAGAATTAAAAGTCTTGAGATAGTTTATAAAGTATTCTTTTTGAGACGTATATTTCAGATAAAATTTTTTTACTATAAGTATTAACGAAATAATACCTCAAAACAATTAAGCCTTTTATATCACGCGACAAATTTGGACATCATTATCTTTGTATTACTATCCATTCACCATCAATTATTATCTAGAAATTATTTTAAAATTATCCTATTAAATAATTAAAATCTTTAACTAGAATCGGCTAATCCTTAAACCTTAATACATTGGACAACCAAAAAACGCGTGTCCCAATAATTTTAAAGAATATCTAACCAGAAAGATCCACAGAACTTTATGGGATTCACGTTCTAACCATTTAAATAAAAAAAAATTATGCGAAGATAATAATAAGTACAACATAAAACCTAGTAACTTTGAAAATGTATTTGATTAGCATAAAGTTGTTGTCACCATCGATGTTGTATGGTTCTCACTAGAGGTGCTGAATGAGTTGGTTGGGTTAGATTCTGATTGGATCGAGAATGAATTGATTTCGAATACATTTAATTATAAAGATGGTAATTGTGCCAGTAATCAAATTTAACAATTTCAATGAGATATTAGTGCAATTTATAAATTTTTAAGATTGACAATGACTTTTAGAGGACATTATGATAGATATAGATATATATTTCAAATTAATAGTATTTAAATGAAATTAAAATGTTATTTATTTCTTCTTTTAAGTAGGAACTTGGATGCATTTTAAGACTTGAACCCACTCCGACCAATGACTCAACAAAACCCAACCGGATTGGGCCCGAATCAAAATATCCTACAAACCCAACCCAAACCCGGAATTTGTATTGGATTGAACCACAGTGTGCATAAGAGTAAAAGAAAATTCCCAATTATTTCGCAGGTGGTAGCTGTATTTTGCAACCTATTCTGTGAGGAGGAAATAACAAAAACAACAAAAATAAAAGAAACGAATAATTACCTCAACATCTCATGAAATTTTATCTTAGAGAGACATCCTCTAAGGTCAGAACGTTTGACCTAATTATAAAAATATCTCTTGTGATATGTGACATTACAATTACATCCATATTGTTAGTTTAACTACAAAATGCTTAAAAAAAAGTGCATGGCATTACAAATCAACCGCCTCAACAGGAATTCCAATTGTCATGTTTCAATTCATATATTAAATTTTCAGGAAGTATAATTATAATATTACACAATTTTCATTAAGTTCTTTGTCAGCTGAAACAATGGGACCAAACCTGAAGGGTGTTGAGCTAATTATCCCTAAAAGTAAAACACTTCAACATGACCAACCGAACTCTGTCCTTAAGCAAATGAAAAGGGACAATATGCACAACCATATTACATATAGACACACTTTAGGCCTAAATTGCTTGTCCTGCAGGAACTGAAGCACCAGTTCATAACCAAGACTAAATTTCATGCATCAAAATCAACAGTAATAAGCTAATAACAAATCTCAAAGTTTCAGGGGCTTCAATCCCAGAGATGCCCTGATCCTGTTTTGTTCTGCAATCTCAGGATCCGGATGATCTGTTCCATCATCCTTCTTTGCTTTCTTCTCTTTCTTCTTTCTTGACTCATCTCTTTTAGGGCTAGCACTCGTATGATGCCTCTTACGACGGTCATCCGCATCACGATCCTTGCGATCTCGGTCCCTGCTCCTACTTCGGCTCCTTGAGTGGCTTCTTCTCCTTCTATCTCGTCTGTCCCGTTCCCTACCTTCCCTATCCCTCTCCCGATCTCTCTCACGGCCGTAGTCCTTTTCATCTCTAATGCGATGTCGATCCCTGTCTCTGTCTCTGTCTCTATCACGTCCTCTTCCACGATCTCTATCATAATCTCTGTCATAATCTCGCTCTCTGTCGTAATCTCGATCCCTGCAGACAGAACATAAAGGGTTGGCTTGAATCAAATCGCACAAAGTACATTCAAAATTCCATAACATTTCTGTACCCTAAGTTACTTCTTGTATAGTAGTCAACACTTAATGTTAAAATAAATTTCAATTTATGGAACTTCTTTAACATGAGATAACCCAACTAGAAGAAACTTTTCCATGGGCAGTTACAGTGGGTGTTGGAGGGTTTTGAGTGCGCATGCGTGTGTGTGGTTATTTTGCAAAAGTAGGCACGGGTGGTTATTTTGCAAAAGTAGGCACGGGTGGTCATTTTGCAAAAGTACTGTAACGTACAACAAATAATATACATGTTTCCTTTTAATTGACAATCATAGAAAAATTAAGAAAAATGAAAAGAGGTTGTTAAAAAAATCTAATCTACGTATTAGACACATAAGGGCTCGAACCATAACTCCAAGGAGCAACGCAAGGTACCGATAGAAAACAAAAGAAAGCACCCGACATAAAAACATATTTCACATCTTTATCACTTAACCCTTACAATCATACGAATAATTGATCTTCTGAATCAAAAGTGTAGTCCTTAAGGAGAAAAGGTAAAAAAACTGCAACAAGATAGCAATCAAAGGGAACAAAATCATGCAGAAAATTCAACAATTTCACAGATAAGATTGTATGATCCATCATACTTCTCTGCTGCACACTGCCAGTGCAGAGAAACCTGGCAGGACCACAGTACACTATCTTACTTTTAGGAAGCTGCTGGAAGCCACATAGGCTTGAAATGCCATGGTGGTTACACAATCATCAGACAAACGAAATATGTGGAGATCATGTACAAAATTGGTTCAAGTACCAGCTTCCAACTACTTATCAACTCGATCGAAACAAGGAGACCAAGAAATCAAATGATCATATATATATATCATGATAAAATTAACACTTAATGTGACAAATGTTGAAAGCAACTTGAAGCATAAAGCAAATTTCTAGCCTTAGTTGCTGGAAAACATAATCTCTTCATGGTTACATTGACTAAAATGGAATTGAGAACTTGAAATTGGATACTGAGTAAATATTGTAGATTGGAGGTTGATAACTGCACGAAACAATAGATAGTTGATATTTCCAGTACCCGCACAGAAAACTGCAATATATATTTAAGGATTTTTGAAGTCAAAGTTAACTCAAAAGATATTATTTTGAACACTGATTCGTAAACAACTTCAAACAGACAAGAAATACATTCATCACTAAAACAGTACGCCCTAACTTATGGGCAGAAAGTAGCTCACCTTCAAAATATCGTGCGAAGCATCGAAATGAAAGAACCACACAGCTTGCATGGAGGCATCAAATAAACCAACTCAAGAAGGGATGACGATGCATATGATAAGACATACCTGTATCTATGATCTCGCCGTCTATCTCGACCTCTTTCCCTAGTTGGACTTTGTGCGTGATAGTAATCCTGTAGCAAAAGAATAAATTAATAAGAGCAAGTCATCAGATGGGCATGTAACAGAAGTCAAGCTTAAAGAAAAAGGAATGACTAATAGACCTTGTCATCAGGCTCATGGCCCCCAGAATCCAATCCATCTGCAACTTGGTCATCTTCATCTTTTTCTTCCTCCTCTTCAAAGTCATCTTCAAGAGCACTTCTCCGCGGTTCTAGTGAACCAATGGCTTCAAGTGTCATTCTTTCAGCATAAACAAAAGCAAATATGAGTACCTTAAACAAGAGATAATGGTGACAGTAAAGAGTGATAAAAAAATCATAAGGAACAAGCAACCGTCACACAAGTTAGAGAACTTGGAGATGTTAAACGAGAACACGCATCAAAATGTTTTCCCAAATATCATCTCCAAAAATTAAAATTGAACAAAAAGCTTAGTAACAGAGGTTTTCTTTTTATCGGTACAAAGCACAAAATTTTCTTTTCAGGCACATCTGTTAATTCTATTTTCCGTCTAAGAGTCTAAATCTGTTTGGCCAAATGAGCTGCCAAATATACATCATCATATCAAATCATAAGGTGAAAGTTCATCATACATTTTCAAGAAATCTCATAAAACTTAATTAAGATTACAAGAAAGAAGTTCACCATTAATTACCATTCAGTTAAGGGGTTAGCACAATTATAGATAATTGCTACAACAATTATTATTGAAAAAAAAAAAGGGAAATATGAAGTTAGCATATGATGTTTTAGCATGTGTTGATGGTATCACATCCAAAATTCTAGCGGAAAAACAACTGAAACGACAAGTCTGCAAGCAAACATTTTACTAGTGCAAACACATGCGATCACATAAATTGTGCAAGGTTAACAGCAAAAAGAAAGTCAGCAATTCTAATAACTAGCACCAATATCAGGTTTCAATACCTCTTTTTGATTCGGGGCAAAGCAATATCGCAAGAGTAATCCCTTGTCAGAAGCTCATCAATGAACTCATCAACATGCGTCAGTGTGAATTCTGATACAATTCAACCAAGGTAAGAAAAAAGCTGGCTTGGTACCATAAAGTATGCTGTATATTAAGACATAAAAAACTCAAGGAAAGGTTAGATAAACTGACTTCCATCATTTAGCATGAGCCTCAACTTTCGGTAATCATTGTACAAAGGCTCCAGGTAACGATATACATCAGTGTCTGTTCCTGTAAGTCGCAGATAAAAGGCTCCTAGTACACGAACATATCTGCCAGCCAGAAAATCATATTATTCTTGAAAATTTGCATTCATGCCCTGACATCAGAAAAGAATATAAAAAACCAAGGAATTTATCTCCAGAAACACCCAATCTTGTCTTGAGGGAAGGAGAACAGTCTGTCCCAGTGTTATATAAAAGAATGAAAATGAATACTTTCATTGACTCCTGAACAAAATTTCATCGATTCCAATTATACAGGGCCAATTCTATGGATCAAACCAAACTACTACTAGCATATCTATAGAACAAAAATTGAACTAGAAATAAATTATGCGATGTATTACTGTTCAACAGAGCTCACAACAACAGCTACAGCCTACAGTATTGTTTGCTATCAAATATTCAAGCGCTTCAGACACTAAAAACCGGAACTAGGCATACTTACAAATCCCATCTAACTTTGGACGGTTCCTAGCATAAATTTTAATCCGACGAACCCTGTTTCATAAGTTTAAACACTAAGTTCAAATTCGGTCTCAATATTCTTAAACCTCCCCATCCGAATCAGAAACAATTTCATTCAAAAGGTACAAATTTTCATCAATTCCACCACTAGGACAACAATCCAATAAACCGGAAACAGAAAACTATTAGACGTATAGTCCAAAAAAGGCGGAAAATGAAAAAGAATCGAATAACAAAAGTAGAACTTTACTTGTATTCCGGATTTTTGATGAATTCAACAACGATTTCCTTATCGGGCTGAATCTGAAGCATCTTCATAACGAGGCACATGAAAGGAGTCGGCTTGCGGTTGCCGCCCTGTGTGCCGCCAAGGTGGTCGATCTCCATGGCCTTGTCGACCAGGGTCTCCGCCGTCAGCCCGAAGCACTGCTCCTTCCAGTAGGTGTTTTGGTATATCTTGGTGCGCAAAATCTTCTCCACCAAGTTCTGAGGGTTCGTACCTCTTATGCTCTTTGCCAGCGGGTCCGTCCGATTCGCCATTCTCGATTCTCAGTCGAACTGATGTTATGCGAGAAGGGTTTACAGAGATCTGAATTTGGAAAACAAATTCGCGAAAACCCTAAATAAAAACGCAGTTATGATGTATGTACTCTTGTTGTTCATTTTAATTTCATTTATTATTTTCCTAAAAATAAAAAATAACATGTTATATTAAATTATATATCAATATCATTACATAAAATATATTTTAAAAATCATAAACATAAACTAACTGCAATTTAAATACTTGACAAAAACTTACACATTACAGATGGACTCGAACTGACATCTCTGTCGCTCTAAAAAAGAGAAATGGTGTCATTTCATCCAAATGACATAAACAAGAATAAAATAAAATAAAATTCTATTTTTAAAGCTAGAGTTGAAAAGTTATCTTAAGAATCTGAAAATTATAATGCACCTATATATTAATGTTGAAAAATTAATAATAAATTTTGGAAATTGATATTGGTACTCAATATAGTGTTGTTTATATTCTACTTTTTTAATTTTATGTAATTGACAAAATTGCCTATTAGTGAATGAAAATATCTTCGAATATTTTTAATGACAATTTGCTTTTTAATTGTTTGTTGTGGAAATATTTTAGGTAATTCTTCGCTTATGGTGTATTGCAATAAATCAATACAAATTTTTTTCATGTACTTCTTATTTCTTTATAAGTAACCTGATCAATTATTGCATGTATTACTTATATATTTGATAATAAAATAATAAATATATATTTATAAAGTAAGATTTCTTTTTGAAAATTTTAATATTAAATAAGATACTAGAAACTTAACTCTAAAAGTAGAAATATTGAATTAAAATTTAGAGTTTTATCAAGAAACTTATGTAATTAAAGATGTTGCTATCTCTTAAATTAGATAATGGTTTGGTTAAATTCTAAAATTCATTCAATATTGTCTAAGATTACATTTCTAATATTTTGTTTAGTACTAAAATTATGAATTTGTAGTCACTAATTTACTAAAGTATCTAAATGAGGTATAATGATTTATAAAAAAAATATTCAGACAATTGGTTAAAATATAAGGAAATGCTAAAGAAAATATTATTTATAATTGAACAAAGATGTCTGCGTTGATTGGTTACGAGATTAGTATTTAATATGTTCCACAACAATTAAAAATAAGATAATTAAAAGATATTTTTTATTATAAAAAACATGTTAAAATATCTTTTAATAACTAATGAGCATTTTTGTTATTTATCATAAAATGGATAGCATATATCTCTAAATTTTTTATTATACTATATTGTATAGAACTAGTTTTCATGGAAAAATTTATGCAATATATCTTTTTCAAATATACAAAAATATTTGTTTGAATTATTATATTAAAATAATATATCCAAAAAACTTGGAAAGAGTAAAGTTAGGAAGTGCAAAATAATAATAATAATAATAATAATAATTGACATTAATTGTATACATGTGTTTTAATTCCCTTATTTTACTCGCCCGAATTTCAGTTTCCATCCCTGTATACTTTCAAGGGTTTAACTTAATTATAGAAATACCTCATATAATATAAGAAATTACAATAATACCACTATCGTTAGATTAACAAGTAGTATATTTAAAATATTTCAATCTATTCATTACCCTTTCACCAAAGGTCTAATTGTAATATGTAGAAATATTATTATAACTTTTCAAATCACATGTAATATTTTTATAATTAGGCCAAATATCAAAGAAGTTCAAATAATTATCCCTAAAAAAAATCATATCTGATGAAGCATATTTTTGGTATGTTTCATCCATGTTCGATAAGGAGGTCGAGTGCTGTGAGGTGGGCTGGAATTAATGTGGAGGTCAAATACCAACTAAGACAAGTGGCTAAAGCTCTAACTTATAAGACATGTTGGGGGAGCTATTTTCGAAGAGCAAGTCAAACAGACAGTTGAGGTAGGTGGCCCAAGTTGAGATGAGGTCGAATTATTGATCTTGTTAGACTTGTTTGACCTCTAAGATTGACATGCGCCTGAATCTGCAAAATAGGGTGACATGTGAGGCTTGCGAAGATGACTCTCCATTAAAACTCTTTGATGCCTAAATCATATTGGGCAATTGACTAGAAGGTCAAATATAAAGCAGAGAAGTGTATTGGACGTTTTTTGTCCTAGTAAGAATTGTGTGCCTAGAGCACTGAAAATGTTGGTATTTTTTAGGAGAATTTGGTAGAAAAGCGGTGGCTAAATGACCCAAATACCCCTTGGTGGGGTGTAGTGGGGTGTAGTGGGATGTGGTGTAATTCCTTAACCCTGCTGATGTCATAGGGACCAATTAATAATCTGCTCAATGGGACATATTGGAGGGCTACTACTTTAGCCCGCTGCCCTATAGAGTACTAACACTTGCATGTACGATAGAGTTTAATGATGAGCTTCATTAAATGTGGGTGTCAGATCCACTTGCACTCCCTGACTTAACCATAAATGCTTGATAGCGGCGTTATCCGACCAGAGAGGTCGAATCTAAAGATCGAGGAACCAAAGGCTTGTCTAACTTCCAGAAGCAGGTTTCGTGGCAAATATTGAGGTTGGGCATGAGCAGTGGTCAATGAGAGGATCGAACCTATTGAGCTCAATTTGATATGTTGGCGCTAAATGAGCTCGACCTCACTTTGAGGGTCCAAGGTGGTTTGGTGAATGGCAACCAGTTTCAAGCGGACATGTGGGGTCGAATTTTGACCTTCATCATGAGTCCTTCATGGAGGTCGAGCATGAGCCTTTTCGTGGAGGTCGAACACAATAATTTGACCTCATGAGCCCTTCGTAGAGGTCGAGGACAGGTTGAGCACATGATTTGACTTTATGAGCCCTTCCAGGAGATCGAGCACAGTAGTTTGACCTTATGAATCCTTCGTGGAGATCGAGCATAGGAGGAGGCTAGCTATGAAGTCATAAGGTCGATATCCAAATTACCCCATATCAATGTCTGCAAGTCCAAAACTAGAATCCAATTTGCTTATGTTCACAAGGGCCATTTTTACAGTTTCACAGTTTTTACTATCTAAAAATTGGAAAGTATTTGTGTTTACCCCTCTTTTATTAAAAATATTGTTTATTTTTATTTGAATTCTTTTTTACACCTACTATACTATCCTCTCATAACATCAACCAAGATTCAAATTTAATTTCTAAAGCAACCAACATCATCTCAAAATAATTAAAATATATGTGTTACTCTTTTTCTTAAAAGAAAAAAGCAAATTTTTTATGCATAAAAATTATAAATTTAATGACTTCGTACCAATTTCTATCTTATTAAATATTTTCAAACAAATCATTCAAATACATTTCTTTTTCACATAAAAATCAGTAACTAATGTTTCACCAACACATTTACATTCATGACTTTCTCATGGCAAAAATACTTGACAAACATAGGGACACTGTGAGGATGAATTTTCTCCCATGAGGATGAGGATGAGAATAAAAATGCCCTCAAGGCTAATTCAGAGACGAGGATGTGGATCATACTCCCCCTCCCGTAAGGTCCTCATCCCAATCAAATGATCATAATGTACTTTATCATTGTATATATATAAATATAATATTACCGACTTTTTAGTGATTTTTTTTTTGTAGTTATAATAATAAAAAATATAAAAATAAAATTATAAATAACTTAAACTAACCAAATTCTAATTTCCTAATCTTTATTCTTAATATAATCTTTTTTTAATCTTTATCTGTATATTTTTTTCTTTTTACTCGATTTTGTTACTTTTTTTTTTTTTTAAGTTTTTTAAATTTAGTTTTATTACTTTGTTGATCCCATGAAGACATATGGAGATTCAAGCAAGAATGATGCGGGACAAAAACTTCTCATAGTGAGAATCGGGATCAAGGACCAGAAATAGAATGCAATTTGGATTTGGAGACAAGGAGTAACTCCTTGCCTCTGCTCAGTGCAGGTGCCAATTCCTATCTAGAGCATCCACCTTTCCCTTTCCTATCTAGAGCATCCACCCATCACTACCTTTAACGTCATGCTTCTCCATTGATCATAATTGTTGCTAATCATGCGAAGGGTAGGCTCGATGTAGTTTTTGACATAAAAGGTGATAAGGGTGTTAATGATAGTGAAAGATTGGCAAGTTGATTTAATAGGAAAAAAAGAGGCTAACAACCTCATGCTCGCTCGATTTTCTGCATTTGAGAGATCAAACAAACATATAGACCAAGAATCTGAGCACGTGTAGAAGTGAACCGAAAGTGAAACACAATGGAAGTTTCTAGGCCCACACATCATCGTAGCCCCAAGAGACGACACAACCTAAGTTGGAAACAAGACATTTGAGGCTATAGGATGCCCTTGTGGAAGGCAAGCAATACACGAAACTGACACTAGCCGAGGCTAGTATGCCCTTAAGCCAACATCTGAAGAGGCAAGCGAAATTACGCCGTCGCAGCCCATGCAAGAACCCAACACATACACCCACTACCACTCAAGCACCCGTAACTGTCCCACAATACATTTAAACATAAAAAACAATCTGATGTCTCTTCTTGGTTTCCTCACTTGTCAAACATTCATCAACAACTTTTCATCATTCATGTTCGAGGTATATTAACTATCATATATTGTCAAAGTATCATATATTGTGTAATGTGTTGCCCTTTAAGTCACACTCTAAATCTTGTGAGGACGTCTTTAGACATAGAATTCCTCAGACAAACTTCATAATTAACCGAAATGTAGTAACAAAATGTCAACAAACCATCGAACACTATAGTTCGTAAATAAAAACACAAATCCAACGTATTCACAGTATTCAAATAATAATTTGTTTTGCCGTAACAAAAAGTTGATACAATCTGAATACCACTTCCGAATGTTGCCTATGCAATCAGTCCCCCACCAACAATCGCCTTCGAACAAAGTCATGATTTTGCAGATAAGGAAAATAAAAAGTTTACATAAATTAATATCAGAATGCTGAAAGTTACACATGATAAAGAACATACATTACACACAATATGAATCTCTCTAGCCATGTCAATTCTTGACTTGAGGACAAGGGACATGAAAATTATCGAATACCTACAATCTACACTGTTAAAATACACATCACGAATGTGGATAGAAAAGCACAATAAGATTCATCTTTGGACCTGATCGGGTGCGTGGTTACTAGCAGTCGATGACGAACCAGCAGCCCTACCGTTTAATAGCCCATTGTCGGCTGGAGGAGATACTCCCCACTTGCCATCCAATTCCGTTGGTTCTATCACTTTAACAGACCCATCTGTCAAACCAACAGCAAATTGGTTTGGTTCTTGAGGATGTGCTGCAACAACCACTGGATATCCAGCTTGGCTTCTGGGACATAATATGAACACAGTCAGCAATTCAATAATGGACGAAGACAAAAAGCGGTATGTAAATTTTAGGTATAATTATACAAACATCCCCTGAGGTTTAGCCTAATTACAATACACTCCATGTGTTATCAAAGTATTCCAATTACCCCCCAGCCGTTAGATTAACAGGGGGTTTTCTTTTAATGTTTCGGTCAATTTGTCCCACTTCAAAAGGGTCACACCGTAATGTGTAGGGATGATTGCAATTTCCCCAACCATAAGGGTGTGTATCAAATAAACCGACTTCCAGGGGGTGTTGATGTAATTGTCACTTTTATCTAATTTGAATATTGACAATGCCAGGGGAGAAGAACAATACAAACAAAACGACAAAAAAGACATCAGTGGTGTTCTCACCCGTTTAATACTGCTTGGGATAGATATGCAGATGGAGCAACACGGCATCTTAATTTAAGAGTGTCCGCATCGAAGATTCCAATATTGCCATCACAAAAGGAAGCAAAGACAAGCTGACTGTTGCATGAATATGCTGCACACGATATAGGCGCAGAAAGGGTGTCTTGCGGGACCCACTGAAACAGAAAGAATCCATCAGACATTATAAAGATTAGTTGCAAAGACCAATAAGCTGTGTGCATGTTAACGTACCTGGCGTATACGCTCCATCTTTGAGCCATCATATATCGCTAACTGAGTTTCATGGGCTACAAGCAGGCGAACTTGGTCTGCATGGAACTGCACTCGAGTGTCACCACTAGGTGTTTTACCAGCAGGTAGTTGTATCGGAACTGCCTTTCTCTTCTCCCATGTGTCAATGCTCCAGATGCAAAGCTGAAAGTAAAGTGATTTGTTAGCCAAGAAACTCATCCACTGCGATCTTGTGTAAAATTTCCAAAATCTCTCCCTCGTCCAAGAATGTAGAAAAATAATATTTTCGCAAGGACAATATTTAAAAAAAAAAAAGGTCTAGAGGTAGAAGTTTTGAGAGTTTTCTATTGTCGAACACCAAATGAAAGGAGACAAAAGATATAACTTACTTGAGCATCGGCACCAGATGAGACCAATATGTTTAGGTTGGTCGAAAAAGCTAACCCGGTAATACGCTTCTGGTGGCCTTTCAGTTTTGATTTAACCTATTGGATTCACATCAAGTTTAATTAGTAATAATTTAGGCAGAAATGCACACACAGAAAACATACAAGTTCTTAATGCCACCTAAAAGGATAAAATCTTTACCTCATCAACCCTAACATTGTAGATGTGGATGGTTGAATCCTCCATTCCAATTGCTATAATGTTGTTATCTTGTGGGTGGAATGCCAAGAAAGTGGAAGCTGGGGGTGGCGGCATAAACGTCGTCATCACCTGTCCAAGAAAATTAAATTTTAACCAAACATCTTGAGACCCATATCAACTTTCAGATATGAAGCCAACAGAATATGTTGACTAACCTTAAATGTCATCATATTGAATAATGAAACCTTTCCACCAGCCGCTGACATTACGTAAGAGTCATTCTTTGAGAGAGCAATGCATGGAACGGCTTCTTCAAGGTTGACACCTGTGGTATCATTACTCATAAGAAGACCACTGTTTGGTTGCCAATGTTGAGGAATAACACTGGCAGTGGCCTTTAAATAACAGTATATTTCAGATAAAAGTCCACGAAATAATCATGGGAGCACAACCAAAAAAGAAGTGGAAAATACATAGAATAATATCAATTTTTTGTCACCTTTCCACTTGGGTTTTGCTCATTGCGGACCCACTTCCACAGCTTCTGGACACCGTTTGATCCAAGGGCCAATAGGCCAACACCAGAATTTGTATAAAGAAGCCGAGCAACCTAGACATAAACCAACTTGATCATTGTATCACACATGCAACTTATGCAAAAACAAGAATTAGTACATGTTAATAGGCAGACCTTGTTCGTAGCATCAGTGTTATCAGGCATGGTCACCATACGGCAGTGGGCAGGGTCTACGATTTCAGTTAACTGCCAAGGCTTCATCTTATCGCTAACATCATCCAAAGCTCTTGGCTTTTCCATAGTTCTAGCCATGGAATCGACACCATTCTGAAACAAAAAGATATAGATTTAAAATTTGAAATTTTCCATTGGAAAGCAAGATACGAGCTTCAGACGAAGTATTTAGCACCACTGAGATGAGAATAAACAAAAAGAAATATTTGACTAAATCAACGGAGGAGAAGAACCTCGTCAACCAACAGGGTGAAAAAGTCAATACTATCTTTGGTCATTGAAAAGGAAGAAATTCTACCTAGTCTTGACACCTTGATCATGCAGTTATCACTAAAAGTAAAATCTACAATAACCCAAAAGAGATGAAAGTTTGACATACAAGGAGAGGAGATGGCCTAACAGGAGAGCTTCTTTCTACTTTACAACTTACAGGAGCAACATTTGCAACAGAAGATCCAGAAACCTGTTCAATGCCAATGGAAAATTTGTCATGTAATGAACATGTCATTCAGTTGAAGACCAAGAAAAACATGGATTGGACAGGCACCTTAACTCCTGCTTCCAGTGGTGATCTTAAAGGTTCAAAAGGTGGGGCTTCGACTGTTCTCAAGGATCTCATGCCAGTAGCATTTGCTAATATCTTGATTCCATTATCAGCAGTCGTCACAGCAAGCAGATTCCCTTCCTTATTAAATCTCAAACGTGGAAGACTCTGCATCGAATAATATATTTCAACATTAAGTTTCTTATTTGAATCCTGTGAAAGAGTAGTTGAAGGCCTGCACATCCGGCAAGCTGTTTACTAATTTAAGAACCAGGTGACAAAATAATGTATTACTACTCACCGGAAGACCACCATCTGCATCTGTAGTTGTAAGTAGGTTGGTGTTATCCATGTCCCAAAACTTTATTTGGCTATCTTCACCTACAGCCAGAAAGTGATTTTGAGTAGTATCAAACTGAACAACACCACTAGACTTCTTTCTAAACCCGGAATAAGTTCTCTTTATCGCGCCTTCACTTTCATTCCATTCCACCAGAAAGGACTCCCCATCTTTGCCTGTTCCACAAGAGAACAACCTGGAAAGGAGTAACGTCTTAATAGATGTACTGAGAACATGTGGCAATTTATAATTCGAACAATAACATAAACATTGAAAGTCACTCCTAGGACAATCAAGGAAAAATATATCTTACCTGCTTCCATCTGCACTATATAGCATAGTGGTACACCAATGCCCAGGAGCATCGTAGTCAACTCTTGAACCCATATTATCATAAAGCCAAGCTTTGATTTTCCCGTCAACAGCAGTTGAGAAAATAAACTACAATAATACGAGCAGAAAATAGCTTCAGCTGAGGAGTGTCATCTCATTAATAATTGTCAGTGGTATTAGAAAGAGCAATATGGTGATTAAGTTTGATACTAATTCCAGAAAAAGAATGTCATCTCATAAAAGGTATACATGGTATTAAGAAAGAACTATATAGTGATACAGCCATACAGGGTATTACAAAGAGTTGCGATCCAGGATAAAGCAGAAAACAAGCATATGAAAGGAATGAAATTCAAAACGAAGCTGTAGCACATTTGACAGAGATAAGTTCCGACCACAGTTGGCTAAGAGGGTGTTTGGGTGCGCTTATAAGATGATTCCAGAGAGCTTATAAAATGTCAGGTACTGTTTTAGTAATTTTTTTTTTGAGAAAAAGCTTATAAGCTCCTAAAAGTAAGAAGTTGACTTACTTTTGAGATTATAAGAATCATTCAATTTTAACTATCTTAGTTACAAAATTGCCACTACCAACATGTTATAAGCTCTGATATCTTATCTAATTCAAATACTTCAACAATATATTTTTAAAATAAGATCTTATATCTTATAAGCTCTTAAAACATCTTACAAGATGTAGCATCTTATAAAATGTTTTAGTAAGCTTAGTCAAACACCTTCCAACACAAACAATCTATTAGCTCATATGGATGGTCAACCTGGTTCAAGTAATAATGTTTCCAGAATTCAGGCCATGGGTAATGCTCTTCACATTAATACCAGATGGAACTTGCATACCTCGAGTGACCAGAAGAGAATAATGCCGAGGTAAAACAATTTTACTACTATTTACCACATAAGTTTCAGTTGATTTTAAGCCATGCAGGCTGGAAGTGAAACAAGATATTTTTCTGTTAGGTTCATCTCTTATTTTTGTCACTGAAATTCCTCAAATGCAACTTGGTGATCGCAAGTCCGGCGTACGGAAATAGCTTTTTTTGTTTGGAGAAATAAACACTCCTATGCATTGTCCTGAACCTTTAAGGGAGAAGCACTAAAAAAACACAGTTGGATTTTTGGAGAAAATCATCAATTTCTAGGTATGCAGGATGTTCAATTAGGTAAACAGTCTAATACAGACCGAACCAGAATCAATTAAAAGGAGTGTTGATTCAGATGATAGGGATCAGGGAATAGAAAAGAGCAATGAATATTTCAAATTCTTTTAAGGATCATCCACTAGGAAACAAACAGCATGAACGTGAACTGGAGCAAGGATCATCTTCCATGAAGTAAATAAGATCAAAGGGGGATGAAAGGTGAAATAGAGAAGACAACTATATTTTTGCATCAATCCTCAAGCAGAACCTTTCTGAATATATCGACTTCACAGATACAGTAAGTTCTGAATTAAAGAACGAATAACATGTACCGTAACTTGCTTGTAGATATTAAACCAATTATCTTATTTTGATATTAAACATGCTTGTCCAATTGCAAGATACCTGAATATTCTCTTTCTGATGTGGACATATCGAATAAACAGGTGCTTCATGGCCTTCAAAGTTGAATAGTTTTCTTCCGGTTAAATCCCACACCTGTTTCAAACCCCTCCCTCAGTTCTTCTGTGGCCATAATCTGAACATGCAAACTGTAAATTTCTAAACTCACCTTTATCAATTTGTCATCCCCACAGGTTACAACACAAAGCTGCTTATTTGGATGAGCAAATGCAATGTCATTCACTCCTCCTGCATGAGCATCAATCTGCATAATAAAATGAAAATTAAAACTCTTGGCTCAAACTTTCACCCTGATGTCTACAAATTCACCAGTATGATATACCTCCAAATGCTGACGTAAATCATTTGGTCCCGCATATGTATACAAATGGATCAAATGCTTTGAAAATGCAGCTCCTGCAACAAGAGAAATACTACTTATATCCCATGAAAATAACATGCAATCTCAAATAGAACCCCCAAAAATACTTTACCACAAAAAGTCCCATCCGGACTCCAGGTAACTCGGTTCACAGAAAATGGTGCATCCTTGGCAACAGAAGCCTGTTCAAAAGCCCAGCATGTAAGGCAACAGCATCAAGTATAGAAGAGTTTAAGGTTACAGCCAACTGATTATTATGGAGTAGTAACTACTTATTTCAACTTTCAGCAGGAAATTCCTTTAAACAAAAGAAACTAGTGGAGATGAATATCTAAATAAATTCCAAGTGGAACAATTATTTACAAATGCAAAAAGCAGCTTCAGGAAAGGGCATATGAACCTGGAATGTTAACGAACAGTTTTGTATATCCCAGATCTTGAATGGCTTTGAACCCATCTTCTCTCTCATTCCAGCTTCCCAAAGGGTTATCTCGCCACTACTGCAGCCCACTGTTGAAGACGCCCCAAGTTAAACAGTAGAAATAACAGTATAGGCTAAAGCTTGTCGGACTTACAAAGGTAAGAGGACATAGTTTAGATTCTAAAACAAAACAGATTCTTGGAAATGCAGTACCAAGAAGTAATGTATGGTGTGATGGGTGAAAGTCCAAGCTAGTTACATGAGCTCCCTGATGCAATGTAAAAGCCACAGCTCTAGGCAAGTCATCAAGGGACCAAGATGCCTGTTGACGAACTGTAGGATATGTAACCTAAACACGAAAGAAAGATTTTCCTGTGATTAATGGAAAAATGGCTTGTTTTTGTCAAATCTGTTTTATTTCAGAAATAGAAATATTACCTCCTCAACTGACTGGGCAGGACGTAAACGCTTCATCAATTGCTCATGATCAGCATTCTGATACTCAACCATACCCAAAGTTGCTGGAGGAGTGATTGGGCGCTTCAAAATTGAAACTGTTTAAAAATTCACAGAGGTAACAGTAAATTGCATGAACACAACTAATATTTAATACTGGTTTATGTAATAAAATCACACAGCAAGAAAATTGAAGTGTCTTTTCCCTATTATCATCAAAATAGAAGTCACCTTCCACCATAAGATCTCACCTTGATTAGGTGGGACTGGCAATGAGGATGCTGTAACAACGGCTGCTTGGACAGATGAAGATGCAGCAGCATTTGCCATCCAACCAGCTAAAGCATTAGCATTTGCTGCTGCCGCAGTCGGAGGGAAGGGCTGCCAGCAATAAACAGAAGTGGATATAAAAAATTTATGTTACTTGGCAGCCATGCTTGATGATAAGATTACAAGGATAAACTGAAAAAAAAAATACACGAGGGACGACATTTTACCCCATGTGCTCCAAGAGATGTGTAAGCAGCAGGTTTCGCAACAGCAGCCGTAGGAAGATTAACAGGAGTAGGTGCAAGAGCGCCATTTGGAGGAGTGCATGTATGGTCAGTGAATAAGGTTTTAATGTCAGGGTTTGGCCTGGGATTCTTACAAAGCTGGTGCTGCCAATTGAGACTGAGAAGACGAAAAAGGCAAACTTAACATTTGTGGCACGAAAAGACAACAAACAGCTGAAACTAGCTTAGCAATGTGAACAAACTAACACAAAATGACATCCAGAATCAGAGAGAACTAAATTTAAGGCATATGGGTGATATCTCCTGTGGTAAAATAGCATGCATGTCAAAACATAACCACCATACCTTTGATTAATAAGGGTTCTCAATCTAGATGACTTCAAAGTAGGGAAAACAAGCTTTTCACGAAAAAGAGGATTTGCTTCAATTAACTTTTTGAGCTCTATCAACATTATGCTACGAGCTGTCTTAGTCTCGCCATATTTGGAAAGCTGCTCATTTTCCCTGTCATCGAAAAACATGGATAAGATTCGACAAACAAAAAGCTTTTCCACCATAATTGCCAATAATATGAATTTTCAAGAATATGAATATGTTTCCCACAAAAAATTATAGGATTTTAAAGTACAGAAAGTCTCATCCCAGAATTGAGCTTTACTTGGTGGCTTGACAGAATGGCAACCAAATAAATGCTTGAAGCAGCTCCCTTTTTGCTCATCTTAGGATCTTTTATTACTGTATTTGATATAATCATAGCTATATATTGACTCATAGTACAACCATAAATGCACTTCCTAGCATCGACGCCGGGAAAGAGCAACTGACACTTCGCCCATGCTCCCTGGACATTACCCATCATAAGAACAAAAAATTTGATTTCAAATTCTGGGGCAAGAATTTCCACCATATGTGTTGCCAACATTACACATGGTATCAATCGTGAAATTTTCCATCAAACATTTAAAAAGAAAAAAGGGAAAAGAAAAACCAATTTAATATATTTCATCCTAGCCACAAAAATGAATCCATAATAGGCACGCATCATGTCAGCTCCACGGCTCTTGGTGATATAAATAAACAAAGTTGACCTCAACAGAGACAAGTAATCTAATTGAGTTTGATGAATTGAGACCTTCTACTTATAAATCCTGATTGAGTTATCCTATTTATCATCAAATATTTAAGGACTCAATATTTTTTATGTTTTCATTTATATCCCCAAAATATGGATAAAGAATATTCACAATCAAGTTGCAAAAACTTGAGTTTTCTTAAAGATGTCCTAAACAAAAAAGTATCTCCCTATGTAATTTCGCAATTTACTGTGCCCCGGGATTCTGGAAAAATGTACCAAAAATCACCCTCAGACTGACAGTGTCGTAAAGTAAAACTGAAAGGTACCTAAGACCTTAAAAGACAAGAAATACCTTTTTTAGATAGAAAAGAAACAACCATACATTATGCCGATGCACCTTGTACCTGACGAAAGGAATACATGTTACCTGAAATTGCCAAGCGTTAACAGCTGAGTAATTTCCTTGTATAGGTCTTCATTAAAAGTTGAGAACACTTTCAAGTCATTCACCAGAATCTCAACTGCCTTTGCTTTGTCTTGTCTGATGATACAATTTAAGTTTAGAAAGAAAGAAAAAGAAAAGAGTCAACAAATTCAGAACACGATAATTACAGGAATAAATGTATCGAAACTTTAGCAAAAACGTTAGGATTTCAGATTACCTGTCAAGAGCTTCAAGATACTTCTGCTTTCTTATTTCAAAAAATATCTTCATAGAGTATCTATTGTCGTCAACTTTAGTAAAACCAGACAAGTACTTCTCAACTTCCTCCCATTCACCGGCGTGCACTTTCTCCTCAAAGTATTTCATGTTAAAGAAGAAACCAGATTCTTGCTCAAGCCTACAAAAGTATCCATATATAATTGTTAAGACCACGCATTTGAACAAAAGCAGTTAGGAGCAAACTACATGCTCCCAGTCAAGTACATAAAACCAATACGTATTGCTCTTAGAGGGTAGACCATGAGACTTCTGAAAACATTGCTAACTATCTACTCAACTGAGTTTAAACCAGTGACAGGACTTATACGGGTCGTGTATCCTTTTCCTACATAGTCATAATTATACTACATCTACAAGTTTTCATTCAGTTTTCTGTTGCCACTTAAACATTTTACACCTTCATATTCTTAACAAATAATTACACAGAGATAAGGCCATAAATCTCAATTCAAATTCCCAGAGAAGCAGCCAAAAAGAGCAAATTCGTCACTGAATTTGAACCTCAAACAACTAAATCTTACCAATTAACTGTTTTCAACATTCTTTTCACTTCCTATCCTTTCCAACTCAAAAACAGAACAAATTCAAACAATTAAAGGTCAATACTTTCATATGCCCTGCCCCATTAAAACCTCTCAATCCTACATCTCCGAACAACCCCACAAGCCCATCAAAACAGAAATCAATTCAAAAAAACACACATCAGCACAAATAACGCGAAAAAAAACAAAAATTAAAACACAAAAAGAGAGAGTAAAAGCTCTTTGCACATACTTATGAACAGACTCCTTGAATTTCTCCTCCTCCAGGAACTGAAGAATTAAGAAAACCAATTCCCTGCTCAGCGACGACATTTCCCACCTCAGATTTCACAAAATCCCAAACCAAAATCAACAGATCGAAGCCCCTAAAATATAAATCCCAGCCCTCCACCGACGACGCTCTCCTCAACCTCCACCCCAATTTTTTCCTATATCTTCTTCTAGGGTTTCTCTAAAAACACAGCTGCGATGAGAACGAAAAGTTTAGAAAGAGAAAGACAAAGCAAAGTTTGCTATATGTATAAATAATCTGTATGTATATATAGAGAGAGAAAGTGAAAGTAGAATTAGAGGTGGTGGTGGGGAAAAAAAGACTTCGTCTCGCTATCTTCGATGCGTTTGGCAGGAGTCTATCTTTTTCCACTGACCATCATATAAGCTGTTGTACTTATCATCGTCTTACGACCTGATAAGTTGATCAAATTATCAATTAGGTTATCATTGCGTGAGCTGGGGGGAAGGGGCGTGGGGGTTTGGCGGATTTGAAATGGGGAATTCAAATCTAGTTGAATATTCGGTTTGGGTTACAGGCGGTACTGATGTCGCTGTCCTAATAAATAACTTCCCTTTAATTTATCGTGTAATAATATATCGCGATACGACTATTTGTTTGTCTCGTGAGAATTTGGATGCTAGATTAGACATGTTTGTTGTCAGAGACAAAGGTTATTAAAGTAGGAAAGGAATTATTGAACCCGTGACGCGTGGAGACAACGCGTGTCTCGTACTCGCTTGCCGTAGCTTCCTTACGCATGGTCTCCAGCAGAGCAGAGGAAAATCTATGGCTTTGTTAATTCATTCGAAAAGTTACATATATATTATACATCAATTATATTCAATCATTAACTTTACTTACATATGATAAATAAATTTTATAACAATATCTATGTATAAAATATATTATTAAAATTAAATCTCTCCCCAATAAGGCAATAACTAGACAAAAAAGTGTTAATTCAATATTTATAGTAAAAATTGTCTCATTCTAAAACATAACTAATTATTGTCTTACTTCCCAAAGCAATTTCTACCTCCGTTCAGAACATAAATAAATATTCATCATATTTCTCTTCCTACTAACGTATTTTTCAAACCTACTTCAAAAATACTATTTTTCTAATAGTATTCTTGAAAGCACCACAACACTCATTCAAATAATACCTAAAATTTCCGTTTAGTGTTAAATCATTATTTTGTAATAATTTTTTTGCAACGTGGATTAGTCACAACACTTAATACATTCTTCCCCATCAGTAAGAAAGTCCCCTAGCTTAGTGGCTCAGCCTTCTACTAAGCATCCACATAGGGCGTTGCATTGGACTAAAAATGATATGAAACAATTATCGTTATAAGTTAGATTGTACAATATAATTATGCACAGAAGTGCCTCAAAGCAACATGATATATGTAATAGATGCACAGATTGTTTCGGCAAAAAAAAATGTGATTGACACTATCGAATATTGATATGGACCTCTGGAAATCATATAAATAGAGAAATTAGGGTAATGTAACAGTTAATTCTTAACTTCTTCTTTAGCTACATATTGTTATATTACTTAAAAACCCAATTTCGATGCCTGATTAGACTATCGAAGGATCAACACTAGGTCATCTCTAGAATCCATTTTTATGTGTTCTACAGATCTACTTAGAACTTTGGAGATAAGCTTGCAAATTAAAGGTGCTTTAAATACTTATTATTTCAAAAAAACAGAAAAAAAAAAAAGAAAAGGAAATACTTATCATTTCGAATATATCTTTTTAACCACTATTATTTGTTGGATTTTTAATTATAATATTGAATTTTCAATTAATTTAAAAGATAAGTTGTTTGGTTAGTTATCGAATGCCCTCGTGTAATTTCCACAGTCCGTTTTTGACAAATTTGAGGAAGATTATTCCAGATTGCGTTTGGTCTTATTTTCCCATATTATTTTTCATGCGAGGGGGAAGAAAAAGACATCCTTGAACTAGTATTTAGGTCAAATCAACATGTCTGTGATTAAGAATTCCAAATTTTTCTTTCACATAGTCTCATTTAAATTATTTTTTTAATTATTACCGATCAAAATAGTCTCATTTAAATTATTTTTTTAATTATTACCTATCAAAAATAGTCTCATTTAAATTATTTTTTTAATTATTACTATAAAAAATTTAAATTATTGTTTTTAATTATTACCGATCAAAAATAGTCTCACTTAAATTATTTTTTTTATTATTACCATAAAAAATTTTAATTATTTTTTTAATTATTATCGATCAAAATTTACTAATAATGAAATAATTTGAAATTCTTAATTCTATTCAAATTATTTCCTATTATTCAAGTTCATTAGAACAAATGCTATTTATTAACAGGTACATCGATCCAAACGAAGCCACCTTTTTCCCCTGTAATGTATTAGGATAAAATGAAGTTCGAAGCAGTTCTCGCTCACCTCAATTATTTGAACAATATTATTTTAATAAATTTTATTTTTATTAGATAAATAAAATATAAAAATATGAAAATAAAAAATATTATTATTCAAAGATATTGATGAAAATACGATAGTGTAAGAGTACTTGCCGCCAAGATAACGAAGTAATGGTTATAATTGGGGGTGATAATTTTCAATCTAGCATGAACCCAAGATGAAATTAGCAAGTTTGAGCTGTGACTCATAAATTGGGTCGAAATTAAGTCGACTCGATTTACAATCCAAAAATTATGGGTGGTTTGTGTCGAGCCATGAGTTGATCCAACCAACTCAAAAAATTGCTTTGTTAATGACCCACCAGCCCAAACCATATAACATAAAATTAAAAATTAAAAAAAAAAAAGAAAAAACAAATTTTTTTTGACATGTATGTCTTTCATTCTTGATCCCTTATAATAAAAATAGTAGAGGGAGCTGTTGTTGTTCTTAAATCTTAATTTCTCATATGCTTACTTTTCTCTTTATTCTTCATAGCTCAATTTTGATCATTTGAACATGGAAAAAAAAATGAAGAACGTCAATGACGACTAGAACTTGGATGATTTTAGAATGTTTACATTGATATTTTTTTTTTAATAATTTATGGCCTCAACTTGCAACAAACTTGGAATTTTAACTTTCATTTCATTTTCCTTTTTAATTAATGTGAATGTTGCATTACGTAATTTTTGTTGATGTTGATTGCATTAAACCTTGATTTATATTCTAATAATGTGGTAAATGATACATTTCAGGTTTCTATTATTTTAGTGATACAATGGTGTTGATTTGAGTAATTAAACCATTTTGATTTTGTGATCATATTAGTTATAATTTAATTGGAAAATGCTACAAACTCTTATTTTCTCAAATAGGTTAAATGGATTGAGTCGCTCAAGTGGTGGCTTTTCATGTTGGTTGGTCGATTCGGGTTGATATAATTTAGTTCGGGTTAGGTCGGGATTTAGATGTATCAAGTTGAAAATTACATATATCGGGTTCAGACTAAACAAGTTTATGTAATACTTTCTATCTGGACCCAGTCTCAATCCATCTAACCCACCCAAATTGCGAATCCTAGTTGCAGTTAAAAATAATGAAGTGATTACAATTGTGAAAAATAAAATTGAAAAATTAAAATTTAGTATCCAAATTGCTATTT
>JACFYI010003725.1:637754-655587 GCA_014898755.1 Handroanthus guayacan
CGTAAGAGCAAGGAAATCGCACCCATCACGGGCGCAAGCCCTTATATATAATTTTTTTAATTTTTTTTCCTATTGCGCCTCCCTCAGGCGCAAGTTCTTGAAGCATCGCGCCTCCCACAGGCGTGACGCAATAGGCTAGTTCTATGCGCCCATGGGAGGCGTAATTCAAAAGAAAATAAAAAAAAAATTATGCTTCATCTTTTTTTGCATATTTGCTTCAAAAATAACATTTTTACATCACTACTACACGAATTGTGCTCAAAATCTAACCTACTCATGTTCTAAATGTTGAAAATTTCGTAATTTTACGTTGAAATGTACTAAAATTTCAAAAACAAACATTTATTGGAGGATAGAAGTTTCCATAAAAAATTTTTAACTGGTCTGCATTAATAATTTATGCTCTGCAAAAGGCACCCCCCATCAATCCCAAGTGTCTATGAAACACAACCCTATTTCGATCATTCCAAACGTTCCAACAAGTAAACCAATCACAAAGCCCCGGTTGCGCACGGGAAGATGATAAGTTTCGAGTAACGCCGTGATCTTCAAGCTTTCAATGCACGGGGACAACAAAAAATGTGAATGAAAAGTGTCCTCTTTTTATTATAAAAATAATATTTTTGCTTATATTTTATGTATAAACATCGAGTGTGCACTGAAAATAGTATATATTATGTGGATTAGATAGGATTTATGAGTAATTCAGGATGCTATTTCAGGTTGGTTGGTCAACTCACAATCTAGACTTAAAATTTTCAAAATTGTGATTCAACTTGACTTACCAATAAAGCTCAACTCGAACCCTCTAATTTGTGTCGGTTTAATTTTAACTCAACTCATTAAAATCCAACTCAACCCACTAATTTCATATCAAGTTAGAAATTGATGCTTTATTTATTATCCACAGGGCTGGTGGTGAACGTGGGCATCAACAAGCCACCCATATAAATACAAGACAAGCGTAATATTAATCCCATCAAGATTGAATAGAAAATGACTTTTGACCTTTTGCCTCCAACAAATTATACCAATGAGAAAAATGGGTAGGGCCTCAGGTGATTGGAAGTTTCTCAATTTTTGGGAATAATTGTAATTTATAAAATATATTTTCGAGTTTTTTTTTAATATTAATTAACATTAACTAATTCTGAAGATATATTCTCAGTGAGTTATCATAGTTTAATGTTCATGTCCTTAAGAATCGATATCTAATTCTTCAATAAATGGGACTACTCTTGATTACAAATTGCATGCTTTATGAGATTTTTTTTTTTTTTAAGAAAGAGAAACGATTACAACATTCAATTAATATATCAATGCATCAATAATAATAAAAAATCAGTACAATAACAATAAAAAAATTCTCAACAGCTTGCCATATAGTAGAAATTATCTTTAAATCTACCATATTATTTAAAAAAAAAGAATCCCACAAATTGATTGGAATCAAACTCGTATTTTTTTAGATTTATGAGACATCCACGTACTAATAAAATCTGTGAAATTAGGTTAAAAAGAATGTTCCAAACTCTATAGAAACACCACTAAAACAAGAAAAGTATGTTTGCATATTTTAAAACCTCTAATATGCTTTTCACTAGTATCTATCTTGTCGGAAAGATATTCCCCAAAAAAAAATGGAAAAAAAAAAAGGAAAAAAAGAAAGAAAAAATCTAAAAGATTATTAGAATGCGTAAGGAACTTTTGTTGTATCTTGAAAAGAATTTGCTAGACATTGGTAAATATCTACGTACTTTATATTCGTTAATTTATATGGCAAAGTCCAGTGTTTTAGAAGTTGGAGTAAAGATAATTATCGATAATTTTATATTCATTATAAGATCAACATGTTCAACTGATTTAATCATGTAATTGAGTTCAAATTAGTATGACATCATAATCTTCCTTTTACTCTTAAAAATGCAAGATATCATAATGACATAATAAATGTATGTAATATAAAAGATATATTACTCAGTATAATGTTAGGAAAATTGATGACCGCATACAAAATCCTTGTGTAATTCAGGATATAAACAAAAATTCAACATATCGTATACACAAAAATCACATAAAACATGTTAATAAATATAAAAATGTAGCGTTGAAATAGAAGAAATTAATAAAACATACTTGAAATTTAAGATGCAAGTATTAAAATTTGAATGAGTTGAGGACTTGTATTCTAACAGCATTTTTAAGGCTTTATTTGCTCCTCTGCAATGCTCGAAAGTCACTGACAAAAAGCCTCTCAAGATACAAAGATTCTTCTCCAATTAAAGTGACACTCCAATAATTAAAAACAACAAATGAGTTGATTTGAAACTCTCTTTATAAATGAATCATGAATGTGGTGGGTGTGTGTCATGCTCAAATAGCATAAATACTACATATTTTTCTAAGTTTATATGATTTGGTTCTAAGCTCTTATTTATAGTTGTGCAATGCAAGGTTATCTAACGAAAATCGTCCTTTATTAAGAGATATAACTCATATTTTATACACACATAAGGATATAATTAACATAAGACATGATCCTTTAATTAAGAGTTGATGCTCCTTTGTATTAATTTAATGATTGTGTCTTGACCTCCTGGGAAGTCCTCGTATTGCATCCCTTTTGTTTATCAAAAAATAAAAAAATAAAAAAAATTTAATGATTGTTTCTCAACTGAGAATTTAATATTAATTAAATTTCATAAATTAATTTGACACGCCATGCAATGTTCTTATTTATTTCTTATTAATATTTTTATTTGCACTTGAATTTTGACTTATATATTTTATGAATATCTCCACAGTGAAATAAATTTATTATATAAGTTTACATGCCAAAATTCTAAGATAATGTGAAAAACATAAAAAAAAAAAAAAAAAGTACTAAAAATAAGGCTTAAAAATTAGCCAGACACATTTATCAAATTTAAGTGCAAAACTAATAAGTACTACAAAAAAAGTATATCATCAGTTATTGACTAAAGATTGTCACTAATAATAAACATTAAAATTATGACTTTCATTTCGTCAGGATAGGCGACAATGATTTTTGTATTGTGATAATATGATTCTTGCACTTGTTGATGAGTCTCCCATTTGCTTCAATTTCTATAACTCTGACAAATTGGAAATCTCCCTTGATTCACCTTCATAACAAAAGTTGTGAAAATCCTGGGATTTCTGTCAATTCTAGTGTAATTCATGCCCTCTATCCTCGTCTCTGCCATGTTGGTTTTGGGAAAGTTTCCAAAGAGTGCACACGGACTTGCGTCAGCAACCCGGCTATAACTGGACGAAAAAAAGTCTAGGTTCACGACTAAATATGGAAGTCGCAAATGTACTACCATGCGTCTCTGGTATCGAAGCCAATAGCCAATCTCCAAAGGCCAATGGTTTTTCCGTATCAAAATCCTCTTCATATTGTAATGGGCAATCTTGCATAACGTGTCCAAATATACCACACAAGTAAAGATAATTAGGTAAATGTTTGTACTGCAAAAAGTTCACACACTACTCACTACTTGTGGTTGTCAATCTTGTAAAGCAAAGGAGTTTGGACCCCCTAAATCCCGACTTTAATATGTATAATTCAAATTTACTTTGGCCATTGTCATCAAGATCCACCACTTTATAAGTCCCAACCTTATTACTAATATACTTAGCAATCCCCCTTGTCATCTTCGTGATGGGAAGCCCTCTAACTTGTACAAAAAAAAAAATCATATATGTCAAGATTAACCTGTATGGGATCTTAATTGCTCTTGATGATATTTAAAAGCAAGACATACTTATCAAACGACTATGGACAACTTAAAAGTGCTCATTCCTTATCTCACACGTGGCCAATATAGAAGAGAAGACGTCCCTCACAATGATAATTATTTATGACCTATTTAATATTCTTAAATAAATTATGCAAATATATTTTTATTTTTATATTAGAATTAATATTAACTACTTTTGCAATCATTTAAAATGCATTAACAAAGATGCCATCTGAAGCTGGTGCAGAAATATAAAAGATTAATAGCCATATTTATTTAAAGTAAACAAACACATCTAATTTCCTAGATGATAAATTAGACTCAACTAGACTATTTCAACGTACATACATACATGCAATGGGAGCTTGAATAGTTTCAATATTTTTTTCAATTTATTATGTAAATCAAAATAGTTATGGAATGTTGTGACATTGCCACTTTTACCTACCCACTAAAGTAAGCTGCAAAAGAAAAAATAAAATTATAAGAAACAAATATTATTCTCCATATCCAACTAGAGAATATATATATTGATATAGATACTAAGTAATTGTTTTTTCGTGTAAAGTGGAATGGTCAATTTTATTTTATTTTATTGTTTTAATTTTTTTGTATGAAATGGAGTGGTCAAATTGTTGTGAGTTGGAATTTGACGACATGATAGAAGTAGGCTATAGTGGACTTTTCTTTTTCTTTTTTTAGTTTTTAAGAAATAAGAAATAGTTAAATATATAATGAGATATTATATTAGACTTGAATTAATAACAAATAAGCAATCATCCTCACTAACCTATAAATAACAATTAATTAAGTTATTAATTTATAAAATATATTTATATCTATAGTACTAGCACTCAAATGATATCATACTCCATCTTGACTTTAAACATTGGTAATGGTAACTAATGTTAATTTGTATGTTCTTATGACGAATATATCCT
This sequence comes from Handroanthus guayacan, assembly GCA_014898755.1. Classification (NCBI taxonomy): domain Eukaryota; kingdom Viridiplantae; phylum Streptophyta; class Magnoliopsida; order Lamiales; family Bignoniaceae; genus Handroanthus; species Handroanthus guayacan. The sequence continues at coordinate 642,460 of JACFYI010003725.1, forward strand.
TCAATTATATTCAACACCAAAACCAATTGCCAATTAGTTTTGTGAAGATAATTGACAAAACACATCAAAGGTAAAAGCACAATCATGTGGCAAAATAAATTTAAATTCTATGTTGCAGCATTATTTAATCAGTGAAGTGAATCAGAAAACACAATCAAATCATGAAAGCTTAACAAACAAACAAGATTCTCAGGCAAGTCCAACATAAGCTTTTGATACTGATCAAGATAGTGATAGTTAAGCTCAAAAGAAATAAAAAGGTAACTGATAAAGAGCTAACACAATATATTGTTATAAATGAGTATATTAGCTTTGTTTATAAGCCGATTTGCTCATGTAAGGGGGACGCGTGTTAATTTTAATTTCCAGTCAAAATTAATATTTCACATAATTACTACAATTTATTAAGTGACATAGCTTTTTTAAGGTATGTTAGTAATAAAAAAAAAAAAAGGCAAAGTACGAAAGCGAACATGTCACATTGCACTATATATTATCTACAAATAATAGTCAATTCGTGACATTAAAGCCCCATTTCTACACGTCAAATATGCAACTTAAGACACGTAACTTTAGAATAAAATTAAAGTTTTTGGAATATATTGTTTAAGATTAATAATGTGAAAAATATATTCATAATTCTGCATTAGTGATTGATGTCTTGTTAACGTAGACTCAACGTATGGATCTTATTCCTCATCCCATTAAAAGCCCATGATGTTAAGCTGCCATCTAATCAAGAGCAATTGACAGTTGACGCCTATTTTTCAACCACTTTTTAGGGCTCTAAATTGACATTTTGAATATGTGATATTTTCACTTTCCGAAAAAAAAAAAAAGAATATGTGAGATTTTCTATTATATTAAATATTTTATTTTTTATTTCATTTAATTATTTTATTGATGCATGTAAATTTGATAAAAATATACAATTAATCACAGGTATCCTATGTGCTCAAGAAAATGTAGGTAAAATACGGATAATTTTACCCATCTAACTCTAATTACCAACCACTTTTTGACCTAGCTCGCGGGTGTCCATGGGTAGTCTGTAAATAATCACATATATATTTGTATTTTCGATTTTACGTTAATCTTGTAAATTAGTTCACAATCTCAACTCTTACCCTAGATGGAAACACTAAACATAAATAGATTTTGAATGTAATATAACTTAACTTTGGTGGATGTTTCAAAAGTTGTCATTTTCAAATTACAACATTATTGATTTGCTTTAGTTATTTGTTCAATGAGCCAAGCAAATTGGCCTTGACTAGTTTTTCTGACTTTAGTTCGAGCTCAATGAGCCGAGGAAAGGCCCTTGTTTGAGTTGGGCTCACCTCATTTGACACGAATTTGTTTTCAAGCTATAGGCTTTAATAATTTCAAGCTCTGAGCTCAATTTTTTTTTTATTTTATAATTTTATATTTGGCTGTTCATGAAAATTTTTGATGTAATACTAATTTTTGTATATAATTATAATTATAAAATATGAATGAAATTTCTATATAATTATATATAATGTCTGAGACCATCAAGAAGTTATTTTAATGGTATACTTTCATATGTAATGCGTAAAGTACCCCTTAAAATTCACTCACATCTACTCACAACTCAATAAAAAGTCATAATTAGACTATATATGTATATATTTAAATTAGATATATTAATCATATTCTATAACTAAATACACACAAGTCAAGTTTGAATTATATATTTAATATACAGAAAATATATTATTTATTTTATTCACATGTGTCAAATATGAACTGAATGCTTGTATATAATTTATAATATCCATGTGATGATTGCAAAAGATTGAGATAAGGATAATTCTTAAATTTGGAATGAATTATTCGAGAACTGGGGCTGGCCCATTTCCTCCAAGATGACTCGATGAGTTGTATGTTTGGGAACATTCCTTACTGAAAATGATCCAGAAGACTCTAACCAAACATTTCCTAGTATTTTATTGATTCACACAGATATTTTATTATATATGAAAACACAACAATTTTATTATATCTTATTAGTTTTTAGAATTAAATATGTATACTCAAGCATATTAAATTAACAAAGAAACAAGTTACAACATTTTAATAAACAGTTTATTTGTGGTGTCACACAAGTTAAATTAAATTCCTACAGGCTACAACGGATCTAACAATGGGATGTTACTGTATTTTTCCAAATGAGATGAGATTTTCTATAATTGAGTCAAACTTCAAATAGTGTTAATATTAATAAATTTATCCCAAGGTGTGGTCTCTTGATTTAGTTTTGAATTTTGATTATGGGGTACCTATATCAAAGCCAGGACTAGGGATCCAAAGGAAGCAAGCAAGCCAGGCTTTGACCCTTTTTGTATTCGAGCTTGACCTTGAATTTAAAGCAAATAAGCAAGTTTAAGCTAGACGAGCCAAGAAAAAACTCTTGTTTAAACTTGGCTCGACTAGAATTTGTATTCAAGTCATATACTCTAATTCAAGCTCAAACTCAATTACTATATTATTTTCGAACCATAAATTGAAATTCCAGTGCAATTCCCAAAAGCTTAATTATTTTATTAAAAATTTTAATTTGATTATTAATAATTTTATATTAAATATTCTTAAAGAACAAAAGATGAGCTCGTTAATCTATAAAAAAATTATTTTGCTCAAGTTCAACAAAAAATTTATACAAATAAAATTTGAATTCAGGTCCAGTTGACCATGCTCATGAACCGGCTCGATTCGAGATTCGTGAGAGTACCTGCTTGGCATGGAAGAGGGGCAATTTCAAAATGTGGAAAAAAAAAAAAGAAAAAAAGGGAAATAAAGAAAGAAAGAAAAACAGGACAGGTGCACAGGACGAACAAAGTCCAATCAGAGTTGGGGACCGTTACGTATCCTTAACGCTATTTCATTCGATAAATTCAATGGTTAAATATATCGCGATATTTTGAATGAACTGTATATTTATTACTTTGTCTCATTCGATCACGAAATGGGAGAAATTTCTAAATACGAGACAGTCCACAGAGTTTCAGTGGAGAAGTGTTTGTGTCAGGCGGGGCCCATAGTTGATGGGGTACTTTGTAGTGGCCACCTGTCTGATTAACGCTCTTTTGGACGTTTCCTTACTCACGCGCTATGGTGGGCGCGTGCATGGAAAGAAGTAAAAAAGGCAAGCTATTTAATTATTAATATATCTATATATATATAGCACCATGGGTATTATTATTATAATTAATTTTTAAGGATTTTGGGTATGAAAATATGAATATGGTTCAGTGGAAATATTATAATAAAAATATATAAAAAATATAGAGTTGCTTCATGTAAAGTTAGTGATATTGAGTATAATATAAATCATCGATGTTTTTTAAAGGTGTAGTTAAAACATTATCATTGTATTTAATATGGAGAATTGTTAATTCTCAAGTGACGTAATAAAAGATGAAGACTTCTTGTACCAAATGTAATAGATCTAAGATCAATTTAGGAGAAAAAGTAAAAAGTAACCTCATTTTCCATTTGAAAAATATGTAAAATGAGTACATGTGGGACAATGCACAAAATAAATGAATAAATTATAATCTCTTACGACAAGTTTTATCTTTCCATTATTATGGACCCAAGACTCATTCATACTTTGATCTAATTGTGATTGTACGCCTCTTTAATACTTTAAATGTTTACGTGATATTCGATAGTTACATTATAATATAACTAACTAAAAAATTAATGTACAATATTTAATAATCAATTTATTATATTGCCAGTTGCATCTTTTATCATGTAATTTGTAATTTATCAATATTGAATAGTCATCATGTTAGTTATGTATTTAGCACCAAAACGACACACAATACTAAAATAAAAAATGGCAAGGATGAAAATGCAAGATAGAGAAGGAGTGCATGACAAACAAGCTAGTTGGACAATATACATATGAGTATATATTTATATGTTGATTTTTATACGAAAGTCAAATACATCATCCTTAATAGAAGAAAAATATAAATCTGTATCATATTTCAACAAGAGTACACTTTTTTATTCTTTTTTCTTTTTTTTTCAATAAAAAATAATACATTATCTTTTAATGTAATTCAACCTACCCAGCACACTTTACATTAATATTAATAGCTTTTTTCCCCCTTTTTTTGTGCACCTCACATAGAAGCTATGGGTATTAGGATAAGGAGACCTAAAATTTAAAAAAAAAAAAAAGGAAAAAAAAAAGAAAAAAAACCTGATAAATCACATTTGCCACCTTTTTTTTTCTTTTTGAATAAATAATCACATTTTTTACTTGGAAACAAACAAAACAAACAAAGGACATAGAGTGATGGCACCAATGACAGATAGCCCTTTTTCATTAAAGCGCGTGAGACACACCGCGACGCGGAGTCTGGGGTTGTACTGGCAATGGACAAAATTAATTTTCTCATATTTTCAGTAAAATGAAAAATAAAAATCAGATGGAGAAATTAATGTGGCAGTGGGAACATGACAACTGACGTATGACTTTATTCGTACGTGTTTGAATTGGATGAATTATTATTCTTCTCGTGAAATTTGGAAATTTTCAGAGCCACTTTTTTTTTTTGTTTTATTTTTATTTTTAATTTTCAATACTTTGGATATTTTTAAAAATTAGTTATTGATTTTGTTATTAAATGAAAATTTATTTTGATAATTTGTTCGAAAGCTTTGACTATGACAGGTGGTTAGGGTCCTTCATTCTAAGAAATTGTTTTATTTTTTATTCCTTACTAGTCACTATGGCATACTTAATGTGTGTGCTTAAATTTTTAATTAGATAAACTTAAAAATATTTTTATGTTAAATAGAATTAATTTTTATTAATTTTTTAAATATTTTATTTGAATTTATTATATAGAGTAACACGGTAAAGAATAAATTTGAAAAGAATAAAGTTTAACGAAAAAAATTATAATTGGAGGAAAAAAATGATAAAAGTAAGGAAAAGCTAATTAAAAATTTATTTCCATTTTCTTTAAAAATTGCCACATAATATCCTTTAAAATAGGATTAATTTGGTCAAATCATCTAAAAATATATCAAAATAACTATCTAATAATCTCATACTTTATATATAGTATATATATTATATAAATGCGAAGTATATTAAATCTTTCCTTACAAAAATATAAGATTGCAGATGCTATGCACTTGATTGACAGTTGTACAATGAAATATAAAATAAAATACCAAATTGGAATAGAGAATCTAAGGTGGGTGAAGAGCTGGAATGAGTTTATTAAGAAAAAGGAACTGAAAGACAATAACATTGCGATCATTTTAGCTCTAGTTGATTTATTCCATATATAGTTACCAATTTGACCACTTTGAACCCTTTATTTTATTTCATGTTTTATCTCTTATTTTACCGTACAGGTGCATGTCAAGCATAGTATATTTATAATTCTGTATTTTTTCAAGAAAATATTTTATACACTTAGTATAAATTTATAATATAAAATAAGAAATAAAACAATAGTTTAGAATATAGGATTTTCACCCCCCTTCACCCGTCATTTTCCTAAATTTAGTGTGTTTGATTATGAAATATGCTTAACTATGAAACTTGGTTAGAACATTACAAAGAAGAAAAAGTCTTGTGGAGTTTAAAATATGAAAACTTTTTAGAAAGTAGTAAGTATGCATGCGATTTTCACATTTATAAATTATTTTTTTAGACTATAATAATAAGAAAAATAAAAGGATGAGTGTTTTAGATGTGATTTGAACCCAATTCATAAATCTAATAAATCGTCTCTCTTACTATTTGGGCAAGTGTTGATCCCATTTATAAAAATTGTTTAAGTAATATTATTTGAGTAATATTTTTTAATTTTATTATATTAATTTCTTTAAATAAATGAATTACGGAAATTAATAAATGAAATTGTGGTTATTCAAAAATATTAATGAAAAAGTAGTAATCTAGGATTAGTTGTAACAAAAAATAGTAGCATAATTGCAGTCAAAATAGTGGAATAATAATTATATTAAAATAGTTGACTATCGTAATTATTAAGGGTAAAATAGGAAAATTAAAACTTACGATCCGATCATTTTAAATACAAAATTACATTCCTTCATATAATAGTATAATCTATAAATAAAATATTACTAAATATAGTGACACGTGACAATAATTGGTGAAAAGTTTTTGTTTGGTAATTCTAAGGACAGAATAGGAGAAGGTCCAAGATATTATTATCAAATAATCTATAAGTACACTATTATCTATATTATTATAAAAGAAATATTATTTTGTATTGAGAATGGCAGTCTATATTTAAAATGACACTTTGGATATTATTTTTCATAATTCCAATTGGACCCCTCAAAATCACAATCATTCTCTCACTGTTATTAATTAAAATAATAAGAAGTGTGGAACAAAATTTAGTAAAAAACCTCTCCATGTTCCTTAAAAACTCTCCACTTTTTTCATAATTTTCATTGTATCCCTAAAAACCACAGTCATTCTGTCACCACTAATAATTGAAATAATAAAATGTGTGGAACAAAACTTTTTTTTTTCTTTTCGAGGGGACAGGGGCTCGTCCTCAAACTGATCTAGGTACTCCCCGTAGCCTCGAACCCACCCTCAATCTAGGGTTAGGATGCAGCACAAATCGTTTTCGGTCAAGGGATGTCACCTCCACTAGGGTTACAGGCCCGCAACACTAGGGTCGGCGAGAGTATGGAACAAAACTTAGTAAAAAACTTCTTCATATTCCTTAAAACTTTTATCTTTTTATTATATGCAGACTCAAACAAAAACCTGCATTTAATTTATTTATTTATTGGTATTTTTTTAGTTATCAAAAAAGGAGGAAACTTTCAATAGGGAAGAAATCCCTTTAATGAGGGAAAGAGCTTTTGAAGATTAGTTGCACACCTTTTAAGTAATCCTTGACATCGAGAAAAGAGGCATTTCATTTATATAGATTTTAGCATTGTTTTCACATTATACTTTATTATGCATATGAGAACTACGTCACATGATTGTTAATAAAAAAGAAGACACTTTTGTATCTAAAATGGCAATATAGATGTCAAATTTTAATTTTTCAATTTTACCTTACACAACTATCACTTTACTGTTTTAACTATAATTTTAATTTTACTATCTTTGATTGCAACTACTCAACTATTTTTTGTCAACAACTATTCTTCAATAATGATTTTTTTCAATAATATTTCTCAATAACCATATTTTCACAGTCTATTTATTAGAAAAAATAAAATATAAATAATATTTTATAAATACAAAAATCGCGTGAATATTTAATAATTACTTGATTAAAATCTTATGTAAATTACGTTACACAAACTTCGAGTTTGGCTAGAGCTGAACACAAACCAGCTTTACCAAACAGGACTTTAGGTTTTGTCTCATTTGTCTGAATTGATTGTTAACTTTTGTGCCTCTCGTGCGTCACGTTCTCTGTCTTGCTGCTGTTTATCATTCCTTTTCTCTTTCTTTTATTTTTATTTTTACTTTTATTTTTTATGACAGAGAACTTGAACCAGGAATTTTAATAAAGGGTAGTGAGATCGGGTTTTCAAAAATCAAATATTATTCATCTATTTTATTATATATATTGATATATGAATATGTTTTTATTAAATTGGCAAATTTTATATTTTGCAGGTGTAATTTTGTGACTTTAAAGGTGGCAAAATTGTAATTTTATTTAATTTTTTATATAACAATAGAAATTTTAAAATTTTGAGAGAAATGTCCCTTTTGCTTGTAACCAGTACTTAATGGTGCGCTCTGGGTGAGCCACGAGTTCATGTAATAACCCAAAAATTACACAAATCAGGTAAGTAGCACTGTGCACACGTTGTACGATGGGCTCATATCTTAGGAGAGTTTTGGACCCGAGTGGCACGTGCGAATTTCTCATTCTTTATTACCTTTTATTCAATTTACCTAAATTTGAAAATCATACCTTTTAATATTAATTTTTGACTAGACCATACCAAACAACACAAACAATTTCACACTAAAGTATTATCTCCATAATGTTTAAGCCGGGAGATTTTGTCTATAAAAGGCATCTTTTGGTAGGGAAATATAAACAATTTATAAACTGTCTTAAGATCCTCAATTCTTCGAATGTGTGACATAACTTATATCATTATATGTCTTCAATTAAGGGGTTAAGGAACAAGCAATGGTCGTCGCTTCCACAAAATGTGTCATGTGATGATACTCAAATTCATTGTCAGACATGAAAGGTTCAGTTGTGTTAAATTATTGTCCTTCAAAAACTTATTGTCAAGTATAATATAACGTTTAAAAAAATGATAGGAGAGAATAATTTATAAATTATTTCCACACTCTGGCAAGACTTCGTATCATTAAAGTAATCAAGTGTATGAGATAGTTAATAAAGTTTTTCTATAATTATTTGCATTGTACTCAACTGGAAGATTCATTTAATTATAATGCGAAGCAAAATATAAGTAAGATATTTAACATTTACAATGTTTAAATCTATCACAAATGCCAATTTGATTAAATTTAGTGGAGGTTTTATCTTAAAAAATTATTTTAGTTTGAAAATTTTGGAATAAGATTAGACGTTACGAGGATGCATTCCTTACCTAGGCAATATTATTTTAGTGAAGCCAATTATATCGAAAATATATGCATTATGAAGAAAAAAATTAAGTAATTATTGGTAGCACATTGGATTAAACCTAACCCAAGTTAGGTAACCCATGTGTGAGAGAATTATTTCCAACTGCAATATCAGTCGGCCAATATTAATCCGAGAGGAGCCGTGACTCTTGGCTCTTAGAACTTGAAAATTTTTAGGAAAAATTTTATTTAGAATCCAATATGGTAAATAGGTGTTTTAAATCTTATTTTATGTTGTAAAATATATATATATTAGGTATAATATATATATATATATTTAACCAAAAAAAAAGAGTCATGCACCTGACACACTTAATATACGTTTATGAAATAAAATGAAAAATGAAATATGAAATGAAATATATAATCAAAGTGAAAAATTTTATGTTGCCTTTCTTTGCTTTCTTTTTTCTTTTTCTTTTTCTTTTCTTTTTTTGTTTCAATTTTCTCTTTTTTCGTTCTTCAATACTCACAATGACTTTGAAAGCATAATAAACTCTCCACAAAAGGGGGCAAGATATATTTTCTCTCGTCTTTTACATGGAAATTGAAAATTTTTTACACACGCTTTACATAAAACAAAAATACATGATAACTACGTTTAATAATCATTATTCTCTAATATTTTGGTATCTTATGAACAACGTTAGGTATTAAATCAAATAATTGCCATAATATTTCAGAATTTAACCAAAAGGTACTAACTTTGTATTCGAATTATAAAGAAATTGTTTCACTGTCGTTATATCTGAATGTGCCAATGTCTTAAAGCAACTCTTTCTCTCTAGGCCCTACTTTATGTTTCACTGCAATTAGAATATATTATGTCTTTCAGCACTCACGGCATTTCTCTTTGTTAATATGGTTGATAATTTTTGTGAAAGTTATTTTCCATTGAAGAAATAAAGATGAATGAGAAGTCATTATGAGCTATTTTCTTCATTTCAAATTAATAAACTTTGCCCTCCTTACCACATACCTGGTTGCTTAGTTACATTGTATTTTCATACAACTAAAATTTCATTGCAATAATTATATATACTAAAAATTGTTCCGCCGATTAAGATTCTCTCTTTTCACATTGGCATAAGGAAAAGAAAAAATCCACATACCACTTTTGTCGGAAAGATGACTAGAAATTTCTTAACATATTCCTTTTTCTCAAAACATATGTTTCTACTAATTGTTGATGAGCCCCCAAAAACGATTGAGGGCTTCCAAAAATTGACGGGCAAGCCCACCAAAGTAGGGCGGAGCTCACTCGCCGCATAAGAAATGTGTTCGAAACGCGGGTGTCGGCACGACTCGCCGTCTCTAAACGATCATTAGCGAGTCGCCTCAGCACCCCCGACAGGACAGGTTAGGTTAGATCGGAGACCGCAGCCTTGAATATATGGACGTCCTTTGTTTCCTGATTCCCACTTTTCTCCGATGTGGGATTATTGACCAACGCAAAGTTGAAAATTTTTTTTCGTCTTATTCACTTTTGGACTCCATAATAAAAATAGTACTTTCGGGTTAATGGTGATTAGTGAGTTTTTGGAAATTTTTAGCATTAATTAATGTGCATTAATGATGATATAAAGTTAAGCAATAGTTCATTGTACAACTCTTAAGGGGCTTTCTCGTAAAGTTTTTTGGACGAGGTCTTAAAATTGTCATCTACTAACTAGGAAAATATTTGTTAATTATAATTTAATCATCATTTGGTTGGTTTTACTAATTTGTATGATTTGAATATTTACGTTTTATACTGATTTTTTATAATTGTATCATAGTGCGAGTTTAACATAGAGACATATTAATAGATTTACTTTCAAATCTAATAATTTTGTACATGTTAATTAATCAGACAGGGGTTAGGGTGATATATAATCATGATTTTAGTAGAGGTAATCCACTTATTCCAAACAGTTAGTTATAAATTTGGTGTAACTAAATACAATATCAATTTTAGATAATGTAATCTTATCTAGATTTTATCATGGCTATCAAAGGGCTTCTAAAAATATAGAGTAGTGGAAAAGTGGACATTATTTCATATTCCAAAGGGAAAAAAAATACAAAAGATTAGCCTCTAAACACTTTCTTTTGTGATCCCTATGTCCATCTGCAATATACACAATTTAATCGAAGTCCAAAAATGGCCCAGAGTAAATTTGGGCCCAGAAAAATGAAACCATAACTTGGGCTGACTATAGTTAAACATGTAGTGATGTAGAAACTTGAGTAATTTGGCCTTTGATCTGTTAATGGGGTGGGTTTTAATCTGAATCTGACCGATCCCGATCTATGGGATCTTTGATTGATTAAAGGTATTTCATGAACTATTTAAAATTAAAATGTTCTGTAGTTCGAAATAGATGGATTGGACATGAAAGTAAGCAATCTATGAAGATCCGGATTCAAATATTAATATTTTTTATTAAAATAATAATTATATATGTAATATATGCAATATTATGATTAATAACGTATAGAACTTATTTTTCTTAGGTATTTTATTTATTACAATAAGGTATATACTATCTTTAATACAATTATTATTTACGGTTAGATTTTCTTATTGGTTTCTAAAACTTTTACCTAATTTGAACTTTGTATTAATGAAATCAAATCCTATAAAATCTTGAATTGAATTTAGTTATAAAAATCTGCAATCGGGCATAGGTTAGAACTAGATTTGAAGCATCTTGATTTAATCTTAATCCAAGCTGTTGCTAATAAACCTCTTTGACATAAAAAGCAATTTTCTTATAGAAATGGCAAGCTTTCCATCTTGGTTCACTAAAAATAATTGAATTTTGGGAACGGAAAAAATTAATAATTGTGGTATAAGTTATAGTCAGTAATCCAAAATTAATAACTATGGTGGAAGTGGTAGCTATTTTTTATTATATCAGCTTTCAAATGAGATAATTGTTCAAATTTTTTATAGTGCATGGTCGCCAAACGTATGCGTTAAAACTCTATAAGAAATTAATCAAATTTTCCTAATATTTATGTTGCATAAAAAATAATAATCATCCCCTTTGTTACCATTTCACAACTTCAACAATAACTAGCAAAAAAAAAAGAAAGAAAGAAAGCGCAGAGGATTGAAGTTACTACATGCATCTACATATTAAAATTGTGGTATTTTATAGTTTCTTAAACTTAATTATTACAAATACATGTTATAATTCTTAATATTTACGCGTTAACATATAAACTGATTTAATTACGTAAATCCACAAGGGAAAAATTAGAGACTTAACCACGAGGTTTATCAGGGTCTAAAATAGATAATCAAAATATTACATTTAATAGGATTTGGGTAATTTTCACTTGTATATGTTTTGATATATTTTCTGCTTTCATACTAGTTATTTAATATACATGCTTTCATGTAGATTTATTAATTGCATTTAACTAATTTTTTAATATTTTGAATACAATGATCAATAACATATTTAATTATTTTTTTAAAAAAATTAAGGCCGTGATTACTGTGTTTTAAGTTTTAACTAATGAGAAAGCAACTCGATGGGTCAACCCTACGATGTCTTATAACTTCGTCAATTATGGAACATAAATATTTTAATATATATATATATATATATACGAGTATTATATTATATAATATAATATAATAAATATAAAATAGAGGACACGAGATTTGGGTTGTTTGAGAAAATATTTCGCAGAAATCAATACATGAGAGCTATATATATTATACAACAAAATATCTCCTCATAATATATGTATTTTTAGGTGTCAAATCTCTGAGATATGATTCTATACATGGAAAAACTATTTGTTCCCTGATTTTTAGCAAGTTTAATAATGAAATATTAAGTAAAATTGTTATTGAATAATAAAGAACATTGAAAATGTCACGTTTGATATATGTTGCAATTTTATTAATTAACAAGAGTGGATGAATATTAAGCTAGTATGAACTAGTTCGAGTTCGACCTGAACCCATATTAGTTTTAATATTATACAGTTGTTAGAAGTATTTGTATATTATTTTATATTTTTGTACAGTGTAATAAATAAAACAGCAAATATACCAGAAGGGATACATGAGATCGATGTAATTATAAATACAAACAAATACACAATTTCTAGATGGAATTAAAAAGAAAAAAAAATCAGAAACTACACCAAGAATCAAGAATGGAAATGAAGAATGTCTACCCGATAGTGAATGCAACTAAACAATGTTGGTACTAAGGCTTGTGTATGATACAATATCCTTAAAACTAGGGGTGTAAACGGATACTAAATGAATCAGATATATTGTATCCATATTTCTATTGATTAACTTATCGATATCTGTATTTGTATTTGTGTCTAGCGGATATTAGAAATGATATCCTATTTGTATCTGGTGTATTTTAAATGAATTTGAATATATCTGTATCCATTCATATATAGTCACATGTTTTTTTGAGTATCTGTAT
>JACFYI010003725.1:661883-678290 GCA_014898755.1 Handroanthus guayacan
TTAGAGAGAGGAAAGCCTTTTGACAAATGTGTACACTATTTTATTTATGTACATATACCTCCTCTTACATTAAGATTTTGGATGAGATTTGATTGAGTCAATTAAAATATTAATTGAACTTTCTAATATACTCCTACTTTTAGCGTTTAAATTTTCAGAAACTAAATTACCTTTGATAATAATTGCTATTTATGCTTGTAGGTATTCAACTTTTTATGTTTCATATATCTAATAAATATCATTTATTACTAATGTTAACTTAGTTTATAAAAGTTCAGACATTAAGAGCAATGATATATTAGGAAATTTAATCAATCTTTTGAATTATATAATCAAATTCTATCAAAGATACTAACATAAGACGAGGTCTATGTAACTTATAAGTAAATTCTTAGGGAAGAATCGATAATTTTAAAATTACGAAAGATTGAGGTATTAAATACAACATCTTCAAAGGGAGGTAAATGTAATTAACGCTATAATAAGTCTTATCACTTTAATAACACGCTACCCCACTAACGTATCTTCATACATTCATCATATTTTAATAAAAAAATCTTAATCCCATTTATTGCGGGAAAACAACTTTTCTAGTCAAAGTGAAGTCTTGTCAAGACAATATATGCGTGCTTCTGTTGCCATTTGTAAGGCTTAGTTAAAAGACAACATATGTGTTTTTTGTTGGGATTAATTAAAAATGTTGCCCTAATTAATTAGTGGGACCAACCGACCATCATATCTGTGAAGAGACGTGCTGGGCCCACAAGAATATAGGCCAATAAAAACAGATTAATAATCCTTAAATTATTTTAAGGCAAATGTGGCCCCCAACGATATATAGCCCCCATTTAATTCCACAAATTCCTTTTTTTTTTTATTATTATTAATTTTAGTTGGTCATTGGCCATTAATCATGACGGAGACGTGAATTTTTGAAACTTCGTGAACATACATTCTTCGTATTAATTTCAAATTTATTATTTGTCTTTATTTTTTAAATATTTTTAAATAAATATATATGATCTTGTGATAAGACGCCAATAATTTCGCCACCATTATCTGTAATAACGTTAAAACAAATGGATGTATCTCCAATCCTCATATTTTCAATTCCCATGTGAATTTTTGTGTGGAATAAAAATAATTATAATATTTTCAAACAAAATAAAGAGCAAATTAGGAGTTTGAAATAAATAAAGTGAATTGTTTTGCTAATCTAAATAGCCAAACTATTAGGATGCGCTGCTCGATTAGCTTCCATCTAACTCTCTCAAAGCTACAAGAGCCACTAAAAGCAACTAAACAATAAGCATATGCAACAAGTGGTCCAACCTTTGAAAAATCAGGAAATGAACCCGAGAAATTTTCAATAGTAGTTGTCACTGTGCTACAGTCACCCTCCATGTGTCTATAACAATAAAAAATTAATATAATAACAAAAAAATTCCCAACAATCTATTATACAATAGAAAAATTCTGATTGAAAAAAGAAGAAGAAGAAACAAGCCCTCATCTATTGACGAAAATCCAACTTATAAGATCCTCGAAGATCTATCAAACTTTTATTTTGCTATTTGGACAATAATTTCATGGACATTAATTATTATTGTTGAAAATAAGAAAAAGTCATGTTTTAATAGTGGGACGTGTTTTGAGCCACCCAATTATGGGATCTAATAATAAATGAGTAGAAGAGGCAAAGATATTTTCCAATAAACACGGCGGAGACCCACCATATGATATGACCATGGGAAGCGGATTAGAGCCGCGTGTACTTGCTCTTACACATCACACTCTAACAACTCTTCTTCCCATTTTCTTGCATCCATATTTCAATAATCATATGTTTCTTGATTTTACACCATGCCACATGATTGTTTATTTGACCATTAATTAATGAGTTCGTCACAAAATTTGATCAAAATTTCAAAATCTTGACCATATTTAGGAAAAGTCATCATACATTTTCTCGAATTGCTTTTTGGTTATATGAAGTCGAGGTTATGCGAATACATGTCAGCATTAGGTTCTCAGACTTATAGAAGGATCACGATCTTAATCCTAATGGTCGGATTAAGACCTGATCACGATAAGAATTATTTGGCTTATCGAGGTGGTTCTCAACTATAAATTTGAGATAATTGAGTTTCATCGAATAGATTGAATTAAATAAATATTGTGAAAGAATTTCTCGTCCTCTCTCAAGACTTGGTAAGATGACAAATATATGATTCAAAACTCAAGTCGAACTAGCTGAGAGGATCCAAATAGAGAAGACGTGAATCTTTGTCTCGTATGAGTATTTTTGTCCTTTCTCAAAAGTATCTATCTTTTCAAGTTATTTTAAGATAAACCCACACCGTTTTCCCATAATTTCTCATAGTTAAATGTATAATTAATTGTTTAATTTATCTTTTTAATATAAATTAATCTTGGTTGCTATCGTCATAATCTCAATGAAGTACAAGATTAAAAATATAAGTAGACTTCATCTACTCCTATCAACCAATGACACGTATTCCAGCACACCATCGGATGACCTAATCTTCTCAATTATTTTATGATTTGAATCATTTGAATAAAATTATATAATTTGTTTTCCTTTAATGTTAAAAAATAAATGCCAGAACACCTACGATTAGTTATCAAAATACATTACAAAACTTGCCAATTATAGTGCCTGAAAGATTCCAAACAATTAATCCTTTAATTCGTTACCATATTATTATCATTTTAAAAAGAAAAAAAAACATATTATCATCAAGAAGTCCCCCTTAGACTATGTCAGAATCAATTAGTAAAAAGAAAAGAAAAATGAGATAATATAAATAAATTAGCTGAGTCAAACCTGTAAGAGATCATGATAATGGGGTTCTTAAAAAAGCTCAAAAAAAAAAAAAAAAAAAAAAGAAAAAGAAAAAGAAAAGAAAAAGTAGTTCTCATGCATGATAATATTAACTATTATTTTAATAATATGGTCTTACTTGTTTTCATTAACTCTTTTTGTTGGAGCAAAAAGAAATTAAAATAACTTACAACTCCCACTTTGAACAAATCGTATTCATTTTAAACCCACCTTTGGATTTTCACTTCCTTTAGTTTCATAACATATTTTCTTTACCACTAATGCAAAAAAATTGTTTTAGGATCCAACAATTACTTGGCTAATTATAAGAAATTAGTTATATATATTTATTTTGTGGTCATTTATTTAATCAAATAATAAATATAAATTAATGTAACTAAGAAATGTTATTAGAGTAATTACCTCAACACACCTGAAATTTTACCTATGTATGTAAACATCTTATGTAGTTTTGAAAATTAGAATAACATCATTTGTCGTTAGTTCAGTTTAACGACAAATTTACTAGAGCCCATGTCACATTAAAATTAAACCCCCTAACAATTTAGCATATTGATTGGAATATTACAAATAGACATATCTTAATTTAACGTGCTTAAGTTTCAATGATCTATTTAGAATATTATACAGATTTCGTTACATTTTTTGTGTTGAATTAAGTTAAATAGTGATGGGAGTATTCTTATAATCAGACCATACTAGAGGGTTGTAGAGGTAATTATCCCATGTTATTACAAGATATTTTACTTTCCCCTACGGCCCTTGGACACAAAAACTCAAAATGTGAGATTTCTTTTCCCATAATGCCCTTGAAACAAACTCAAAATGTGAGATCAGGGTATAACTGTCATTGTACACGCCAATGAATGCTATTGGTAGAAACTAGAAACTACCGTTACAAGGAACAGTTGATCACAACTATTTTTTTTAACGCGTACGCATTACATGTGTGTCCCAGTATGCGTCCTTGTTTTTGTCTCCTCTCATTGCATTGAAATACTATCGAAACAAGCCACAAACAATGGATTTTGATGATTCAATACTTTCACTCTCTCGATCTCTCAGCTCGCACCGTCGGAATCCCATCATTTTCCGGCGACCCACGTCATCTTTCCGGCCAGTTCTTGGTTTCCCGGCTTAGTGACACCCCTCTTTTCCCTCAAAAATTCATCTGAAAACTCAAGGTGTTTCTTTTGAGTGTCCTTTTTAACACTTTTGCGTTGTGGGTTTTGTATTTTGGATCGAAATTTTCATTTTTGTTGCAAGTTGAAGTTTTGTAATTGGATTTTGGTTGTGAAGATGACTGGAAAACTGAAGAACTGGGGAGACAACTTGTTCTATACGATATCTCTTTCATTCATTGTGTATGATAATTTTTGGGTTTTTAGTTGTTCTACAAATGAGATTTACTTTATATAATTTGATTATGGTGGGGTTCTGGGAATATTGTTGTACAAAGATCAGAAAAAGGGTTGTAACTTTTAAATTCATTTTTGATTGTCTTGGCATAGTTGTTCGGGTTAAAAAATTAATTAAGAATATTCCAGGTTTAATTTCATCGGCCTCTGACACATTCTGAATCATCAAACATGGTAACACACATTTGTGTGGTTGGAATTCCATTTTCAAGATTCTCTAACTTTTTGCACAGTTAATGTTTCTTTAACCCATTCCAGGTTCATCTTTTTGTTATTATGTATTTAAATTTATCTGCGCTTTAAGCTTTCTGAGTCAGATCACATCTTTTCTCACCTCACTCTTATCCCATATATAGGCTGCAGGTGAATGCGTTATATGTGATTTTGATTATGATTTGAATATCTTCTGGTTGTGTAGGTTATAAGCTATTCGGGGTGGAGTGATATGGGACGTTTTTCGTCGATGTTTAATGGGCTGTCGAGCTCTTTTTCGATCAGGAGAACGAAAAATGGGAAGAACAATTGTGGGAGTTGTGATGGAAGAGAGGCTGTTGAAGCAATGGCAAAGGATGCCAAGAAAAATGACTTGATATTGAGGACATCAGGAACTGTTAATGTTGATGGTTCCAAGAATTTGGCTTCTGTTTTCTCTAAGAGAGGAGAGAAAGGTGTGAACCAAGATTGCTGCATTGTTTGGGAGGTAATCTAACTGATCTTATGCTAAGTTATGATCTCTTTGGATCAAGCATTTCGTTTCCTTCCCCTTTTGTGTCTCGAGGCATTTGTGTATTGAAATATGGCTTTCGTTTAAGCTTTTCTGCACTAGATATGCTCTGTGTTGCTACTTGATAAGTTTTGATTTCTAATTAGTTTGGACATAACTAGTCCTTCTAGCCTCCTTGTGTTTTGTTTTTTCCATTGGTAACACGGATAATTACCTCAAAACTCCTGAGATTTGATCTAGTTATAGAAACACCCCCGTAGTTTGGAAATTATAACACTCTCTGCTGTTAGTTTCATTCAGTATGTTACAACTAGGTTCTCAAGGGGTGTGCTTGTAATTTTATGCAAGCTCTGTTTCTGGGCTTCATTTTGAAGTTTTTATTTGATTGGTATGTGTTAATAGGAATTTGGATGCCAAGAAGATATGATATTCTGTGGAATATTTGACGGCCATGGTCCATGGGGACATTTTGTGGCAAAGAGCGTTAGAGAATCAATGCCATCATCCCTTCTCTGCAATTGGCAAGAAACGCTCGTCGAAGCATCAGTTGATTCTGATTTCGATTTGGAATCGGATAAAAAGCTTCATAGATTCAACATATGGAAGCATTCATATTTGAAGACGTGTGCTGCCGTAGATCAGGAGCTGGAGCAGCACCGTAAAATCGATGCTTTCTACAGCGGAACCACTGCCTTGACAGTTGTTAGACAGGTGAATAAGGTTTCTTACTCTTACCGTTTTGAATCATGACATTCTAATCCCTAGTTTTTCCACTTGTTGTAGTGGTGACCTTGTAAAGTTTATTGGACATCTTTGGTAATAATGTTATAGGTTTGGTGAAACTTCACAAGGATGACTAGTCATTGGATACCAATTGATTGTTTCCATAAAGTATTTGACTTTTTAAAGTGCATGCCTTTTATTGTTCTTTGTGGTGCATTTGCGGGTGACCAAGACTTCTTCCTGCAGCATTAAGAGTTTTGCCATTGTAATTAACCTTTTATTTTTTCTTGTGGTTGAGAGCCCACCCGCGACACCCTAATTCCCATTTTACCCTTTCTCCATCCACCACCAAGAAGCAAAAAGAAAAACTTATGTATGTGATACAGTGGATGCTTCTACATGCAGTTTGATCATGAGAACATTACAATTTATTTTCGGACCTGCGAAACCTGGGACATTCGTATTTGTTTTCCATGTTATGTTTGCATTAATTCTATCCTTCTCCAGAACTATGGGCGTCATGCACTTTTCAACAATTCAAATTTTAAACCTCTGTAATACTTCTGCAGCATGTTGCCAACTTGTATCCTCTGATACTGCAATTTAATGTCATAATCAGCTCCATATACAAGTTAAGAGGCGCGTACCTTCGATAAAGTCTTAATAAGCATGAGGTGGTCCTCAGGAAGTTAGTTGGCTCATCAAACTTTTTTCTTCTTCATCATTTAAAACGGGACCATTTTTGCGAGAATGTCTACGTTTAGGCCAGTTATCACAAGTTGCATGTATATTTGTTTATCCAACTGTTTTCAAGAACGCCCTAGAACTAAGTGTGCATCTAGATATTTGTTTTTGGGATGCAACCATCCTTACTCGTCAAGCACGAACACGATCTAGTTTGAGAAATCCTGCTGGTTAAGTGAACTTAAAATTTGATTTTGATGGATACTCAAGCTTCTAAGCTATGCTGGCGATGAATATGGCTTTATTTCTCTGCATAAAGCACAAGTTATTGATTAAAAATAAAAATACCTCAAGAATCATATACATATTCTTGCATTTCTCTTTATTTCCATAATGATAACTCCAACAAAACCGTCGGAATATTTTATGAGTTTAGTCTTCTTTTTATTTATGCAAATCGTTGCAATACCAGTCGCTTTAATGACGATATTTCTAGTATCATGAACTTGTGAGATTGTACTAAATATCAGTTTTCTTTCAAACATTTGATGTTCTTCCAGGGAGATATTATTTTCTTAGCAAACGTTGGAGACTCCCGTGCTGTACTTGGCACCACATCCGAAAATGGAAGCTTGGTAGCTGTTCAGCTCACAATCGACTTCAAGCCCAATCTGCCTCGTTAGTCTTTCTCCACCTCTCTTCCTTTGTGAACATGCATATCGACAATTTCTTTCACTATATATATGTATTTCTATCTCTTAGACTTTGTTAAAATATGTGTACAGAGGAAGCTGAGCGGATAATTCAGTGCAACGGGCGAGTCTTTTGTCTGCATGATGAGCCGGGGATTCATAGAGTTTGGTTGCCAGATGAAGAATCTCCTGGACTGGCAATGTCTAGAGCTTTTGGGGACTACTGTGTGAAGGATTTTGGGCTCATATCTGTTCCTGAAGTCACTCAAAGACATATAACTAGCAAAGACCAATTCATCGTACTGGCGACAGATGGGGTACGTATGATAATCTTCCATTATACTTCACTTCTAATAAAAAGTTGCTAATGCGTATTTGCAAAAATGAGTGATTTATACAAATTTAATATTGGAGGGAAAATTATAGTTTGCCGTCCGAACTATGGCCCTTTTTATACTTCACTCACCAAACTTTTTAATCGACTCAATCGACTATACAAACTTTCAAAAAAGTTATACTTTAACATATCGTCTCATTTGCGGTGGATATTTGCCAATATTCTGCCAAGAGTTGAAAGCTAATTATAACCTGAAGAATACTTTGGTCTTTCACAGCTTTTCTAAAAGTTAATGTAGACAATTAAGTTGTATAGAAGTTGGCGTGTAAAGTGTAACAACAGGCATAGCTCGAATGACAAAGTATAATTATCCCTTTCAATTACTATTTTTCTCCAAAAATACTATTTCCGCACTTTTCAAATAAGGTTAATACAGTATTTATATATCATGGAAAAATCAAAATAGAATCTAAAACATGTGATATGCTTTGAGATTCCAGTAGATATCACTAGCAAAAATATAACTAACTTTACCGAACACTCTCCAAATTATTTTTAAATAGCTAAAAACTCAAAGCTAGTAATAAAAGCAACACCAAACACCCTCAAAATTATATTTCTTTGCTTTGTGGCCTAAAAGATATTTTCCGTTTGGGTAATGTTATAAGAATTTTAAGCTGATAAAAATGTCTTTACTCGTACCTTTTGCGCCATATAACCAAACATTTGATTCACAATGAGAGTAAAATCTGTGTTTATATGAAGGTTTGGGATGTTATATCTAATCAAGAAGCAGTTCAGATCATATCGACAGCTTCGGACCGGGCAAAATCGGCTAAGCGTCTAGTGGAGTCTGCTGCTCATGCATGGAAGAAGAAGAGAAAGGGAATAGCTATGGATGATATATCTGCAATTGTACTCTTTTTTCATTCATCTTCTTCATGTGACCCAATTCACTCTGTATCTACATTCAAGTAATACTCTTATGAATGAAATATGCTTTCTTATGAGCAATCCTTGTATTCGTATATATATTTTTGCTCAAGTACACAAGTACAAATGCATGACTCTGGATGGTAGGAGCTTCTTAAAGGGCTAACAATTGAATTATATGAAAAGAGGGATAATTACCTTGACACTCCTTGACTTGCGGCATAATTACCAAAACTCTGCACGAGATTTGGATATTTACTATTATACTCCTATTGTTTTTCAATTAATGGATAATTATAATTACACCACTTGAAAATCCTAAAATATTACAGGTAGATCTTAGCAAAAAGAAATGTAATTGGAATTATGCATTAAGGGGTGTAATTATAATCTAGGCCTTTGCTAAATTAACGATAAGGGGTATGATGGTAATTATGTCAAACTTTCAGGAGTGTTTTTGGTAATTATGCCAAACCTCAGGGGATGTAGAGGTAATTATCCCTCAAGTATATCACCAGGAAGTTGCTTAAGTTATTGGGATGTTGAACTTTTGTGAGAATTTTCGTGGTGACAAATTAGGTTTTTGAAAATTCATCGACTTGCATAAGAGAACATGCTGATGTGTAGGCTGGAAAAAGGCGCTGATCAAAGTGTAGCAAAGAGCCACGAGTAAGGAGCTGATCAAGACGGCAAATCTCTTTAGGCGAAATGCCACCCTGAGTTTGCGTTGTAGTGACACTCAATCAAGGAAGAGATAAACTTATTCTTGAGGAAATAAAGGGGTTACAACACATTATTGTGCAGATTGGAATATTTTCGTGGAATGTTTGGAATGTTTGTACCCACAATAGATTACGTTAGTAAACTTCTGGAATTGAAACGAGCAATAAATCACTATTTAAGATTCCGAAGTAATGTTGGTCGAAGGTTGATTGAAACCTCTAGCACTTCATACATGAAAAGTGCTTCGTTGCAAGAGATAAGAGTTTGTGACATTTGAAGAGGGGTTGATTGGGATTGCTCTTTATTTACGAGTATAGTTTACAATACTTTCTTCAGTGTATTTGTTTTGCATATTTACATGCGAAGGATATTAATGAATATTTACCATGAAACATCCCAATCCGCCTCAACTGCTGCCCTTCCCCCTCTAATCCCACCCTCAACCAATAGCAAAGGCTCTAAGGAGCAATTAGGATCCTCCATCAGACTACGACGATTCATCTCTTATTTTTCGTTTTAAATACATACCAAGTGTATAAAGTCTTATCTTATAAAAAACATAATTGTGAATGTTGTACATTTGGTAAGCATTTTTGCAATAAAATAAAAAATAAAATACGAATTGAATTACAGGATCCAAGAGGGCCAAGGAAGGGTCGAGCTTGTTTGATTTCAGAATAGAGTGAAACATCTTTAATCTTTGAGATGCTCAAAATTTTGAACCATTTTGAGCAAAATCTTAAGGATGAGCCAATATATTAGCAAAGGATTAACAATTTACACATGTATGTTAATAATGTAATACTCTATCCCACATAAAATAAGTAGTAAAAAGGTCATCACTTTGTAAGCTTTGATAAAAAAAAATTCATATGCAAGCAATGATTATTCCTTTTAAACAAGTTATTCACAATTCAATCTTTAGTTTTATATGACGGATTTTCAAGAAATTCTTGCATCGATCAAGCCTCCATCCGAATAGAGTTCATTTCAACATTTGGGTTGCATTTTTCCCAAAGGAAAAGGGTTCAGGTTTCAATAACAATTACAATGGATTTCTGCCTTTAATGAATCAAATACAGCATGATTAATGCAACAATCATACTATTCATCTCTACTTTCGATACTTCCCCATATATAACTTGCTAGCTATATATATACTACTATAAACTTACAGTTTTCTATCGGTCAAACCTGTCTTCGTGTGTACATATATTCAGTGGAACACGATAGGAGATGCATAAAACTCACCCTCGATAAACATTGGTCTCAGATCATCTTCTTGATTCATGAACTCCAATGGAAAAGAAACAAGATATCCTCTTACTGATTTAAGTTTTGTCATTGGGTCCATAACTATGAGTTCCCCGTTCTCATAGAATTCAAGTTTTTCAGGAGCCACTCCTAAATCAATAGTTGTGTGTCGTAGTTTCTGTTTACATTGGCTCATACTTTGTCTAAGCGCAGATCTGAAATTAATGGTAATGATCAACAATAGAAGTTACAGGTAGTAAAGAGGCAAAAATGATATGAAACAAGGATATCAAGGCACCTGGAGTGGATAGTGTCACTGGGGATACAAGAGAAGACATCTTGGTAGATCTTCGTATTTGACTGTCAATTGAAAATCAATACTTAGCGTTAAAGGAGGTGAGGAAACAACTTCAGAGTTTGTATGATGTTGCTACTATCAATGGTAATTAATCAAATTTTAGAGGGTCATATTAGGAAATGTAATCAACTATTTGTTGCTCAATGGCGCACAAACTACATAGTACATACCTTGGCGATGTCCAACCACAAGTCCTTGTAAGTTGTATCGGCGATAGGGTCTTTTATTTGAGCAACCTGGATGGGGGATAAATACTTAGTGCTATGAAATATAATCAAACATAAGGTAAATTTTTAAGATATTGAAAAAGATTCAAGCAATATTTTGCGAGAAACCCATGCAGTCTTATGAAATATTTACAGACAAAGGGTAATTGTCTTTTGCTTGCCTCTTCAGCATGTAAACCAAGGTGCTCCGCCCACAATGAAAGTCTAAGATTCAAAGCAAATTTTCCAGCCTTCCATGCATTCCCATTCATGGATGAATCAACAAACTCTTTATCTTCTATCAAGACAGCAATCTGCATAACACACATCAAACCGCTATTTACTTTTCCCAGCGAGGAAAGATAAGAAAAGAGATATACAAAGTAATTATTTAATAGAGAACACGGAGTAAAAAAAAGGGGCAAAAAATGGGGAAAGCAAGGGAAAAAACAGTGTAGATAATACTTAGATTATGATAGGAATAAAGTAGGTGCTGTTGGGCATTTAAATGGAAATATGGGAAAGATAAACACTAGCCTAACCTTTTGCTTCCCTAACATATCATCCTCTCACTCTGAAACTATAATGCTATATACATACACTTATTTCGCAAAAGATTTAATTTATAAATGAAAGAATGGTCCAGAGATCATTAAACCAATGGAGGAACAAACTCACCTCTGAGTCTCTTGACCCCAACAAACTGCGATCATTTATGTTGGATGATCCAATCAAAGCACAGTGATCATCTACTATCATCACTTTACTATGGACGTAAACCTGTACAAGAAAAAGATGATGGTAATAGGTTAACCAAGAAGAATGATGTGACATGGTTAAAATTCTCCACTTGAAACTATTTGGCGATGAGGGGAATGTTTGCCTAGGTTCATATATTAGCTTGGAAAGTCATATTGTACTGACTAGCAAAAATCTCAAACTGGCAATGAAATCATTTAAAGATTAATTCAAAAGTAAAAAAGTTGATATGTGAACATATACAAACTGAACATGCTATCAAAGACAGGCCAATATGCAGTTAAGGTTGACCAAGTGATCCTTCAACGAGAATTCATGTAAGTATTGAAAAGTTGGCCGAAAAATAGCTTTCTAAATTTTGACAATGGATTAAAAGTATAAAGAGAATGTGATATAATTTGAACAAATATACCTGACTCGTAATCACAGGACCACCATCGAAAAGTCTGCCATAAGTTCTTAAACCAAAGAAAGATATGAAATCATGTGCTACGGGACCCAACATTGAGCAAAGTTTCTGCAGAATTGAACTTTCTCCTCTGCAAATGGTACGATATTGCCAATGCATAATGGCTCTAACAGTAGCTGCACCGCTGTCATCAATACCCCCCTGTTTACTGAAATTTCGTAAGAAACATGAAAAAGAGAAAGAGATGAAAGTTCTAATTTAGGAGGAAAATGCTACCTGAAACCCAGGCAAGAGTGGAATGACAATTATGACTCTGAAGCACTTCTTCTCTCTATGTGCCCGCATTATGCGGTTGTATAGAGATTCAAGCACACGATTTTGTATAACTTCATCTTCTGAAAGGCCCGATATGAAAAATTGATTCTGGAAGTAGACAGTGGATAAGCAATAAGATTGGGAAATTCCTTTTTGCAAATTCAGTATCAAGTTAATAGTAAAGATGAGAGCATGGGGGCAGAAGATTTATATAAGAACCTATCTGAAATTCTCATTCTATGTAAGTGCAAGCAATGTATGGTTGATACGAACAAACTACAATAGGAAGGAATCCTTACAAAAATAACCTCGTAGAAAAAATGTAGTTTATCAATACAAAACATTTTTTTTTTACAATTATCATTCTTAACTCATGATAAAAAATCCTCGTTCTGCCATTTTCAACCATGATAGTGTTATCCAATATAAACCTTCTTCCATGTATGAAATCTCATATTCCCATATGCTGACAAAAGAAAAAAGAGAAAAGCTAAAAGCATGGGATATTTGACATGGATTCACTTTGTGAATGAGAAGGAACATCTTTCAAGGTATTTGGAAATGTTTTACTCAGGAGACGATGGGAGACAACTTCAATTTGTAACAGAAAATAAATCAAGAAAAACACGATTTTGAAGTGAGAGAGTTGTAGCAGGTCCTAGCCTCAGTATTTTCTTGAAATCTCGAAGTTAGTGGAATGTTAAGTTGCGGAAGAACATAGCATGAGGGTTATCATACCTTTTATATAAGAAATCTTTAATCTTGCATTTTTGAAATGCCAAACAGGATAAAAGTGAGAGGATTACTTTCTACTAAGAGTTCTGATCCAATCTAAACTTCCAAATACATTTTTTCTTGCTGATGCTTTTTTCAAAGATAACACAACAGGAGATTGTGATAATCCTACAAAGCGAAGACACATTAAAGATACATAAAATGTTACCTCAATGTAAATGAAATACTCTGCTTCCTCAATGAGAGTACAATAAGCCCTATGAATGCTGTCTTCAGTTTGGCTTGTTCCTGCAGACCACTGACTGACACTTCTGACAACCTAAAATGATCAACTATGATAAGGACATAATAAACTTTATATCTAATCATGTTCTAAGTTGAACCGTATTTAATGTTATAAAAATTTAATCTTATGAACTTCCATGCTTGATGAATCCAGCTCGTCGGCTCATGAGCCAAGTCATTTACTTATCCTTAGCAAATGGGATTCGCAGACGCCTTGAGTCCCTTTCTTGTTTCTCACGCGACATGCCAATTAACTGAATCTATTTGAACATTTATCATTTATTTTTGAAGAAAAAGTTTGTTCCAGAAGTCAAAATTATACCACAATAACGTTAAAATTCTTTAATAACGTTGAAACTTTCTAAAGGAGACAAAAGATTCATTCTCAATTAGTCAGCTTTTTTCTTCTTCGAGGTTCTATACCTTTATACTGCCTCATCTTTTCCATTTTACCTTCTTTAGGACCTCCAAATCTCCAAAATCATGGTACACCGCAGAAGATAACAGATAGTAATTACATCTCTAAGATATTGGCATGTTCAGTGCAAAACCCAAACTTAAATAATATTATCACAGAAACTTTTACTGTATCTTGAGAAAAAATAGAAAAAAAAAATGTATAAAACATATCAAATTCCAAAAAGGAGAAAAAGAAAATCGTCATAAAAAAGATCCCATGCCTCACCACCAAACTTTTTTTTTTTTTTTGGGGGCCTTTCCCAAGGGAAAGGACCCTCCAAAAAGTGGCGTATGCTGCTTATTTGCGGCGAGCACACGGTATTCTTTAGTAAAAGGCGAAAGAATAGTTCGCTCTGTGCCTCACCACCAAACTTCAAGACAAAGGAGTTATAGAAAGATCTTAATAACTTTCAATAAATTATTACTAACCTGGCAGTGGCATAAACTACGAGGACCAACTTGTGTTACTTCATTGGATGACATAACCTGGAAAGTTTGCTCTTGTGTTTCCCACCAATAATCTTTGACTTGTAAATCAAACTCTGAGTCGGCTTCCATCAATTTTGCACTTTGAAGATCTGCGCTATCATGATCATCAATGAAACTATTTCTGGTGTCTGGGTAAGAAGTTGGACATTTGCATTCCAGATAAGAAAAAACAAGCTACCTGTAGAATGCCCATTCAACTCGGTCGGGTGATGTTCATCTGAGTTCATGTCTTCCAATTTATTTTCCATAATGGAAGAATCTGGACCATTTGCTTCATGAGGCAAAAGCAGTGGAATATCATCAGGTGGTGTTTGCGGTGAAAAAGAATCCTTCCCACTGATTTCCTCAGGATTTACTTCAGAGATTTTTTTTTCAATGTCCACAGCCCTGCTTCTTCCCATGTAATGTGGTAAAACCATGTGATGCTGAGGCATAAGTAATGGTATTTTCTGTTCATTTGGTGCTTTGCTTTTCTGAATTGATGATAGAAATATATTAGTGACTGAAACTTGTTCAGAGTCCATGAAGAAGTACGAAGGCAAACCTTTGCGTGGTTCCAACGCTGAACAAAATGTCTAGCAATATCCCTGCAAGGGGGTCCCCAGACAGCGCAATGAACATCGTGCCATGGCATCCGAGGATATTTCTCTCGATCCAGTTCATCTTTCAGAGCGTCTTCCCAGGAATTTGGTTCTGACTCTCTGAATATTCCGCGGAAAAGAAGCAAATATATGAAAACTCCTTGAACTGGTTACCATGTATGTTACTAGTTCAGGTATATCAAGATGAAGTCAGATAACAATTGTTAAAAGCATTCGGTTCTGATACTGAATTTCGTTGTTTGGATCTATGAGATGTGCTGTATAGTTTTAGCTATACATCAAGCTATGAAAATTTTTGGAAATATTTTTCTCCGTTTAAAGGAAACACGAAGGAAATGTTCATTCGAGTACATTCATGAGAGGTATTAATTGATTTATACATTTCTCTCATTTGTTCTTTGATGATAGTTATATATAAAATATTTGATGCTTCTTTTATCTAAGAGGGAATGTGATGGAATTTAATGCTATATGTTTCCCTTTCCTTTTCCTGTCTAGAATCCTACATTCAGACATAGCATGAAAGTGAAGTGGAACTCGATCAAGTCTGGCTATAATTTATAATAGAACCCACAAATCAACTGATGTCCAAATGGAAGTGTTAACATAAGGAATCTTCAGGTATTCTAATACATCAAACCTCTTTACCGGTTCCGAGTTCCAGTAAATATATAAGTTCATATAGTAATGAACATATGATTTACCTTGGATTATAGTAGTCTTTTCCAGGCCATAGAAAAGGAGTGACATCACCTACTCTGTGTTCAATAGTGTCATAACGGCCAAAGCATAAATCTAGCCCTCCAATAAAGCAAATCTTGTGATCCACAATAACAAGCTTTTCATGGTGAGACCTGCATGGACCAACTACTATTTATTATCTGAAAAAGATTTGAATGAACTTTTCAAAATATTTAGACAAACACAAAGTCTTCTATCGATATCTAATGTTGAATGTCTGAAGCAACAACTTACCATAAGTAGATGCCAGTTGACAGATGATCAGGATACCGCAAAACTTTAACATTTTCGTGAATGTTGAGAAGCTTTCTCTTGCTATATAAGCTGTTAATTTTTAAAGCAAGAGAAACTTCCTTGTAAAGAAGTATGTATATCTGCACAATAATAATATAAGAAATGAACCTTGCTCCTCTGCTGAAGTCATGACGTGCTCAAAGAAGAACTAGAATAACATGAAAGGAAAGAAACGAACAAGGAATGAAGGAAACTATCTCCAACAAGAATGAAGGAAACTATCTCCACTGTAGCTTCAAAATGTAAAAACAAGAGAATACAGCAAGAGGATACTGCAATAATCTTCTCGACAACGAAAGCTCTTGATTTCAGGCAATGTTTGTTTTTGTTTTGGGCAAAGAATTTTTCCCCCAGAAACATATCCAAACATATGTATTTGTTTTGAGGGAAAGGGAAAAGAG
>JACFYI010003726.1:28435-49669 GCA_014898755.1 Handroanthus guayacan
TCCGTTTGTATTGTTCGTTTCAAATGAATCTATTTTGATATCACATTCATGGTTAGTTCTTGCTACGACTCTTATTCAAACTTTGTACTCTTCCTCTTGTTTATGCTCTTATCGAGCTATTTGTTTACTAGCTCGATAATTGCAATCGTGGGCTTGTTCGATTTCATTGTTGAGCTTATTACCTCTTTGCTCTTCTATTGGATTCTTCATTCTTTGTTATTTCATAGATATGCTTCTTACTAAGTCAGTGGACTTATCCAAATATATTACCATGTGTAGGTAAATAAGCATCTGAAGCTTCGTGTTAGTATATGGCTTTTCTTGTTGGAATTATGTATATAAGCATGTATCTGTACTTGATGAACGCTTGGATTTATGTTTGTTACAATGTATAGATCGTCGGCTTGTAATAGCTAGGATTTTGGATGTAATCTTTTGGTTTAGTTAGTCTCTGTTTGAACTACGGATACGTTGGCTTGTAATGTGGATTCAGTAATGAAATTTGAAAAATTTCAGTTCATATTTTGGATCATAAGTTATGAATTTAGAATGATGGATTTTCTTATTATGGTTTTAGTTAAGTTCGTCTGTGAGTAGCATTTCGGATTTCGGGGTAAAATGCACCGGAATTCCGGGGCGTTACACAAAGCATCTAGAGACTAGTTTTATGATCACCATCATATGCGTAATCTAGTCTCATAGCCTTATACGATCTAGAGGACTTCTTCCATATCGATTGTTGATGAGACAATTTAGGAGGATATGAAGAAGATGACCATTTTATATATTGCAAAAATAAGACTGTTTCAAAAGCAGTAATTATAAAGCCAAATCTAATTGGCTACAGGGCACTACTCTAACACCACCATATTTATTATTCTCAAGCATATTCACTTCATCAGTTATCACAGCTATTGAGGGCTCGTTGATAGCTTGAGCCACATTTGCTTGTGGTAAAGATGTCAATTTTGAAAATCTGTAGTTTAGCTTTATGGTTTGGTTTATCACAAATATATCAACCTTTCTCATTCTCATGATTATTGTAAACCATACTGTCCTTCCATTCATTTTTCACATTTTTACTTTTGGGTTTTAAGTGTAGTTTTTTCTTTGCATATTGATACCTACATATATTCCCATTAGAAGTATGAAGATGTACCTTACTAGCATTTTGTTCATCGTTATCTTTCTTTCTGGCTTTCTCAATTTGCAATCATGCCATGAGTTAACAAGTTTCAACCCTTTTTATTTGTTGCAAAGGTCTTTCTGGAACTCACTACAAGAACTTGACAATTTGTCAATGATCACAACTTCTTGTTTTTGCCTATCCACATTCATTTGAAGTTCGAGAACAATCATTTGAAGTTCATGAAATTGGTCAAGAACTAGTTTTTCTTCGATCATTTGAAACTTGAAATTACAACTGCGAGCATACTTTTTTTTTTTTCCTTGCTTCCTTTGTATCATACTTTCTTCTTTAATGCTCTCTAGATTTCCCTAGCTGGAGAATATGATATGGAGTAGAAATCATATAGCTTATCAAACAAACAATTGAGTATATAATTTCTAGAATCCTCTTTGTCATTCTCCCATTTTTGCACCAAGTTTTGATGCATTTTCTTTTGTCTATCATCAGAAAATGATGTGTCATCCTTTTTTGGATTTCTATCCATGATGCTCCACATTGTAACACCCCAAAATTTTTCTTAATTAATAACTTAACTCACAGTTTTTCAAATGGTAAATCATATTTGCAATCGCGAAAATCGTTTCAACATCAAAATAAGTTTTGTGCATCTAAAATTTTTTTCTGACATTCGGGACTTCGTTTACGCACCGTTTTAGCCCAAAATGGGACCAATTAGTGGCCTAATCTTACCAAAATTTTAGCCCAACATTTTAGGCCCAAATCTTATAATTTTCAAGAAAAAAAAAGAGAAAAAGATGATCATCAGATTTAGGAGCCAAAAATTATCCCCCAATTTGAGGGATTTCACCATTTTTTATTGTCAAAATTCATGGGCCATGTGTTGAGCTCCATTTCTCTCATAAATAAATGTTGAGAGAATGATGCAAACACTCGATTTCTCTTTTGCAAGAAGCAAGCTTTCCTAACCTCTTTATCTATATTTTTTTATTCTTCCTCCCCACTCACTCTCAGCTATATATATGCACACACATAACACTCATATTTTCTCCATCAAATAATCTTTGAAGAAGGGGAAAGTGAAGGGAATACACTTATTAGTGCTTTGGTCAGTTGAATGTGTAAGGTATTTTAACATCTAAGCTGAAAATAGAAACCAAGAGTTGATGAAAGGTTTAGCCTAACTTAACCTTGGTTTTAACCTTGATTTAGGTGATTGATTGGAGTTCTTGAGCCTATCAACCTCTCCAAACCGAACTTAGGATTAATGTAAGTTTATGGCTTCCTTTCCTTTGATCTTTCGATTATTTGCTAAGCTCCATTTATTGATGATTCATATTTCTTAGATTTGGATGAAAATGAGCATATTTTGATTTGATTCCTAATGATCATGAGCTCATACAATCTTTTGTGGTTGAACTATGGATTTTGGACTACTTTGAAACCTATATATTGACCTATGAAAAGAGTTAGATCAAGGCCTTGGTGGAAAAATCGTAAAATGCTTAAAAATCAATTTATTAAACTTAAATAAAACATACCTCATATAATCTTGGGAAAAATCAAAATCTTATGGCTTGGATTATGAAGGAAAAGTTTATCATAAGCTACTGGAAAAATGGCTTAAAATGCAAAAAAAAATTTATTGTTCATGCGCAACCGTGCATGAATAGTGCACAGACGCGCCAAAGTCAGTAGCCTTGGCCGCATCTGTGGGTCCGCAACCGTTTTTGAGCACGATTGAGCCCATGGCAGTCCCCAATTTCATTTTTTTGACTTTTTGTTATTTTAAGTCCATTTTTTTATCTCTTTTCCATACTTTAAAATTTTCAAAACGATTTTTCCTAAGTTCGAGGTCCAATCCGAACCATTCTTGAATCCGCTCGATATGCGAATATATAATTTGACTTGGATTTATATGTTTGAATATATTCGTTTATTCTAAACCTATACGCTTGAATGTACTCGTTTATTCTAAACCAATATGCATGTACATTAGGCCCTGGGTAATTTTCAGTTGATTTGGATTGGGCAATATCGGATCATCAATTCAGATCCCTAAAAATTCCTATTCGTTGGGTAGCCCGGAAAATTCCTGAAGTTAAGATTTACAAAAGGCTATTCGAGGCATGTTGTTGATCGTGCTTCAACATATGTGCGTGCTACTTGAGTGGCCACTCGAGTTAGCAATTTGGAGGGACAAGGTATATCTGTTCTTTGAAATTATAAAGGTGCTAGATCTACCAAACAATTGTTTCAGCCATTTATACATGAATGTAAAAATTGATTTGAGCTAATTTGTTTTGCATGATTGTCTCATTTTGTTCATATTAAAAATCACATTCATGATTCGATTTTTGCAATTGATCTCTTGTTGTTAGCTTGCTCTCTTTATTGTATCATCCGTCTCTTCTGTGCCATAAACGTGCTGAGTCGGTGGACTCATGATTTTACTTAATATGTAGGTAATAAAGTGAATGGAGGTTAAGACAAGCTTACTGTTATCGCTTTGTATTATGAGTTGTATCAGTGGACATGTAATTTTATTAGGATGGTAAGTTGTTATTTATGAATCCCATAATGTAATGTTGGAAATAATTGGCTGTAAATTATGGATTGTATGTTGGGATTTGAGTATGAATGTGAGTGGGATGTTGAGTTATTAAGCTATAAATGTTTTTAGACTTTTTTGTTTATGGTTTGATAGTTAGTTTCTGTCCGCGAGTAGCGTTCCGGGATCAATATTCATTCGTTTTGCTTTGTTTACGATCCCGGGGCATTACACACATCGCCTTCATTAGTATTAAGTAGAACAACACCTTGTTAGCCCGTCATTTGAAATGTAGTCCATTAAAAT
Organism: Handroanthus guayacan; assembly: GCA_014898755.1. Taxonomy (NCBI): domain Eukaryota; kingdom Viridiplantae; phylum Streptophyta; class Magnoliopsida; order Lamiales; family Bignoniaceae; genus Handroanthus; species Handroanthus guayacan. Next base: position 32,440 of record JACFYI010003726.1, read on the forward strand.
AAAATAATTTGTTCAACTCAATTGTTATAATAGATTGAGTAACAACTAATACACTATTCCCCATCGAGCTGAATTTGTCTTAATTTGTAAGGAAAAATAGGAAGACAAGAAAATAAGCATAGTGTTTCTGGTTATGTCATTTATGAGATACAACAACCCACTCATTAGCTCTAGCTTCACGAAAAAATCTATGCTATTAAATGAAGCGGAAACTATACTCAACACTCAATAGAGCCCAAGATATAGAGAGAGTGAAAAAAGAAATTAGAAGTTTTTTTGTCATATGTATTCTTGTCTTAATTTGTAAGGACAAATAGGAAGACAAGAAAATAAGCATAGTGTTTCTAGTTTGTCATTTATGAGATAAAACAACCCACTCATTAGCTCTAGCTTCACGAAAAAATCTATGCTATTAAATGAAGCAGAAACTATACTCAACACTCAATAGAGCCCAAGATATAGAGAGAGTGAAAGAAGAAATTAGAAAGTTTTTTGTGGAATGTATTCTAGAGAGACCCAAGTCAAAAGTGGAAGTGATGGTAAAAGTCGACATAAACATAGCGCAACGGAATTTAAAAATTTTCAACAATTGAAATAAATATGAACATAATAATTAGATCATGACTTGGTTCTTCCTATGCCAATAGAGAATGGATAAAAGTGGAGAGAAATACGTTTGTAGATTTCTCAAATTTCAAGATTACACCTTGATCTTTGCCAAATAGATTCGGTCCACAACAATTTCCAAAGGCCCGGAACTTTTCCTTTCTTCAAGCTATGCTCCTCTTGATCTTGATCGATTTGCACCAATATTCTAAACTAGGAACGTTTCTAGATGTATCTACACACATCAATCTAATCAAGCACCAAAGAAGAACTTTAGCTAGATAGTTCTAAGTTGGAGGGAGAATTTTGGAGAAGAGAGGAGAAGACTTGGAGGTGAGGTTAATTGAATTTTGGAGGGAGAAAAATGAAAGCAAAATTTATCCATTAAGTGGAGCATTTGGCCACGCCTATCTATTTATAATGCCTTGAGAAGATGGTTGGGAAAATGGATCTAGATCCAACTAGATCCACGCTGACATCACATACCTCCTTATTTAGATTATTCTTGAATCCTTTTAATGATTTAACATCCACATAGGATAATATTTTAGCTTTAATTAAACTCTCAATTGAATTTAGCTAAATAATATCTTATTATTTTAAATGGGTTTCTTCCAATTGATTTTCCAACCAAAATTAATTTCCCATCGGCCAATTGAATTAACCTAATTAATCAATTAATTTATTTGTTATTTGGATTAATTAAACTTCTTTAATTAACCACTTTTGAATTCATTCAATTTATCTCAAAGGTACCCAATCTCCTATTGGCATTGTCCTATTTACATGCTATGAAGCCCAACCAATTAGATGAATTAATATAAGTATAAACCTATCTACTTACAAGAACCGTGCAAATACCACCTTCTATTTACACTCTCCCTATGGTAGCCAGGGGTCAACATATTTATCGTCTACTTAATAGCCTCATTAATTGTGAATCTACTTTTAATAATGGTTCATTTGACCTCATTTTTGGAAACACCTTTTCACATTGTCATACCACATTGCATAAGGATTTTCAGAATCAAGGATCATAGAAAGTATAAGAGATCAACTCATTCTACGAGATGAGCAAATGCATTATTTGTCGGAACTCGCAAACCTTTATGCTATAAGTTGATAAGCCTAATAAATATCCTGGGCAATCTATTGCTAAGTCAGAACGAATATTCAAGCTTAAACGTACATATACACAAGGTAACCATAGAACTTCAAGTCAAATGATTAATTATATGCACTATTATAAGCTAGTTTTAATTTCCAACAAGCCACTACGGCTATTTTGTGGATTTTTTGAATCGGACTCTTAGTGAACTTATTCTTAAACAAGTACCTATAATGTGTACCGATGTGTCAATACTATTTATCCATGAAACGAAACAAATCCCATCTCCTTGGAGTATATATCATTAACTTAAGTCTATCCAAATTTAAATTGTTCTCGTATCAAAGATTTTATGACTTGAGATATTTTAATATCACAATTATAGGGACTTGTTTCATGATTGTCATCATATGTGTGACTTAAGTCTTGTAATCTATGTGTGATCTCGAACACTTTATCCAAATACTTTCATAGAAAATATTATGCATAAGATAAAAATGGCCATTTATAAAATATTGATGAAATAAGATTGTTTTGTAAAGAGCAACTAAACAAACCATTTCTAGTTGATGCTGGGCACTACTCTTAACACATGCCTCCTTTTTATACTGCTTAAAAAAGACAGGTTTTTACACAAATTACTATATGTAATTAAAACAAATATTATGACAACAATTATGCTTTGAAAAATTGCTGGAGTTACAAAAAATATTTACTCTTGAATTTAACTAAAAATTAACCCTAATCACATTCCTCCCTTTTGCATGTGTGAGTGGGAATCTTTCTTTTATTTCAAAGTCTCTTGTTAAGAGAACATAATATAAATGAGTTATTATATCTCTTAAACCTCTATTTGGGATGATAGCATTATTTTAGAGTTAATTACAAAACCCTCCGAGGTTTGGCCAAATTATCCAAAAAAAATCAGAAAACATTCTGAATTACAAATACCCCTGACTCTAACAAGGCGCCATTAAGTTCGTGAGAAAATGAACAATTACTAAACTAATACCAAGTTATGCTGATAGACGAAGGAATGATTTAGAGTTCAGTGCCGGAGATCGGATATTTCTAAAAGTCGATCTTCAAAAGAGAATCCAGAGAATGGGCAAGAGCAGAAAGCTATATCCTAGAAACACGTGGCCCTTTGAGATTATGGAATGAATCAGTCCTATAGCATACTGACTGGACTTTCCGCGGAACCTAACTGGGATTCATAATGTATTTCACATATCCCAATTACGAAAATACCATCATGATCCCTCGCATGTCATCAAATATCTTGATGTTCCCCTTCAGAGTGATCTTACCTATGTAGAATAGCCTATTTGTATCCTACATTTCCAAGTTCGTGAGCTTAGAAATCATAGGATACCTCAAGTTAAGATACTTTGGAGAAATTAGAAAGTACAAGAAACAACTTGGGAACGTAAGGATAAAATAAGGAATAAGTTTCCTCACTTATATGAATAAAATATAAATCTAGGGACCAGATTCTTTTGAGAGAGGAGAGTTTAACACTCCGAAAATTCTCCTAATTAAATCTTGAACTTCAGTATTTCAAATAATAACTCGTTTTGACTATTATGAAAATTGTTTTATTGTCAAATAAGTTTCTTGCTTTCGAAAATTTTTCTTGCATTTGAGCTTCGTTTTCTTGCCTTGTTTCGACCCAATTAACCTCCAAAAGTCTAATAAAATAAGCCCAATTAAACCCAAACCCTAGCCTACCACTATTTACCCAAATTTCAAGTATTCAAAAAAAAAAAAATGGAGAAAGGTAGCTACAAATCGGCAACCCAACATTTCAAATTGATGGGATCTCCATCACCAATCCATCAATTCTTGCCTAAAGCTTCCTTGAGAAGCTTGTTAAAATTGATGGTAAGGGCTTGATCCAATTTTCTTTTGCTTAGATGCCCCTTACTCCTTCTATAAATATGCTTCTCAATTGCAAGACCAAATTCTTCTTGCACCTTCAACACTCCTCACTCACCAAAACATTAGCATATTTTCTATAACTCTTCATCAAATAGTCTTCAAAGGGGGAAGAAGTAGGCACCACTTTCTTGAACCATTTGGTAAAAATAGATTAAGGTTGTGATTATGCTTGTTTGTTAAGGTTGTGTTTGTAGCTTGATAAGTATTTGTGATCTTCTACTTTAGGTGGTTGAATCAAACTCTTTTGGAGCATCTAATCCATTGAGAAAAAGCTTAGGACCCAATGTAAGACTTATGGATTCTTGCCTTCTTCCTATGAATATATTATCATCTTCAATGACTTTTATGATATTCTTATGATTGAGCTTATGAAATCATGATTCTTGATGACATTCTTGTTACTACAAGCTCAATACTTGGTAATCCTTGATAATACCATTGAATACCCTTGAGAACATATTGTTTGAACTCCCATGGATCATGAACTTTGGACTAAGAAGGAATTTTGAGGCAAAAATGAAAGAAAAATGAATTGTTATAGTAGTGCCCTCCAGCCAATTAGATTTGGCTTCGTAATTACTACTCTTGTGTAAACAGTTTTATCTTTGCAATATAAATAAAATGGTTATCTTCTTTATATCCTCATAAATTGTCTCATCAACAATCGATATAGAAGAAGTTCTCTAGATTATATAAGGCTATGAGGCTATATCACGCATATGATGGTGATCATGAAACTAGTCTCTAGATATCCTGATCTTAAACTCTCCAAGTTATACAATCCTTGACACGATGGCATCTTGGATTCAGATAGACTTGCACTAACGATGCTTGATTGAAGGAGTTGAATCATTGTCCCATTTCATAGGTAATCGATGTAGTTGACACCAGTGCATGTTAGTGGGTACTTGTTAGAAGAACAAGTTTACTGAGAGACTTGATATAGAGAATTCCATGAGATAGCCGTAGTGGAAGTTGGTGATGGATTATTCTCTATCTTATGATAGTGCATATAATTAGTCCTTAGACTTGAGGGACCATGGTAACCTTATGGTAGGTCCTTGTTTTTTGATGTGCGTCTTGATCACTGATTAACGGATCATATTGGATGCACATTGGGTGCAAGCTATCTACGCATAGAGATTTATGAGTACTAAGAAAGGATCCATTTCCTCGTCTTGATCAATGAGTATATCTCCTATATTTTTTATGATGATTCGATTCAAGAAAATCCTTGCGCAAGGTAGTGCATTGATTTGGAAAAGAGTTTCCAAAGTCGAGAACACAAACGAATCAATCATTAAGAGTAGATGCATAGTTATTGGGCTATTAGGGACGTCGAGAATATCTTAATCTTAGACCACAATCGGGAAATGAAAAATGGAGGGATTGTATTTGCACGACACGCGTAAATAGATAAGTTCGTACCACAATTAATTTACCAATAAATTGGGCTCCATAGGCTTATGGTTAAATATCGACTATGGAGATTGGGTACTATAGAATTAATAGAAATTAATTCCATAAGTGATTAATTAAATAATTTAATTAATCAAAAACTGTAAGAGTTACGAGCTCATGTCTAATCAATTGACGAGCCTCATGGGTCACACGCCTTCCTCGATTTAGTCACAGCATGAATTTAAGTGGAGATTCTTTAATTGGATTAGAGAAAAATATTTAAATTAAGATTTAGGCAAATAAAGAGAGATTTTAACTAAAAGTCAAAATATTTGACAAAGTCAAAATTGGTCTTGTTGAATAGATTAATTTGAAGAGTCAAATTATTCCAATTGAATTAATAATTAATTTGATTCAATTAATTTTAATAGTTGAATTAATTGATTCAAGAAGATAATTTAAGATTTGAGGGAAAATAAAATTAGGTATTTTAAGTTAATTGGAATCTACGTAGCACTTTAATTAAATAGTTGATTAAAATGCCACATAGATTGCAACTTGGATGTTATGTAGGCAAGATATTTTGAAGAGAAGAATCGAGATTCTTCCATCCAAAATTACCTTGCCAACTAAGCATCCAAGTTGGCAAGAATCACACTTTAAATACCATGTGATAACCACCTCTCACACATTCCATGCAATTCGGCCATCTTCGCTTTTTGAGATAAAAAATCTAAAAATTTTTCTATCTTCATCTCTCAAATTCTCTTTTAGATTTATACTTAGATCTAGACTCTAACCATAGATCTTGAGTGATAATTAAAGAGGAAGAGTGGATCTTCCATTAGAGGTGCAAATCTACTAGAGTTTGAAGATCAAAAGTTGATCACATACTTCATACCTCACGGCATCTTCACTTTTGGAGATTCATCTTTGGTCATCTTGAAGTTTTGGTGGGAGATTTGAAGATTCAATTGGAGAATTGGATTGGATTCATCAAGAGTTGGTGAAAAACAAGTCATTGGAATGGATCGACCGATTGATCAAGGAAGAGCATCAAGTTTCAGTCTCCTTGGTGTTATTTTCGGTCAAGCATGATTTGAGGCATTGAAGGTTGGTTTCCTCTTCTCTAATCTAAATTTTAGACTCATATGAGGATCTTATGAAGATTTAGGTTTTTATTCATAGTCATGAATGATTATTTCTGCTGCATTTTCTTTTATTTTAGTCTAATCTTCACCTTCAAGTGGTATCAAAACCAAACCATATGAGCTAGTTTTTAGATTCGTTTAAACATTGATTCATGTGATGGATTGATGTTAAATCTAGTGATCTTGATTCAATCTACTGAGTTGGAGGGCACTAGATCTTGTATGTGGTTTGGATCTATGTGAATTATATTATAATTGATACCATATGTTGATCTAGCAAGTTTAGATTCAATATGATTGAATGATTGGAGTTGTTGATATTGATCTTGAAATTAGGTGTGGAATTAATGTTAATCACTAAAATTGATTATTTCAAAATTGTTTTAAAACTCATATTAGATTAATATACATGTATTAGATTAGATCTAGTATGGTTTGGATAAAAAACTCATCAATTAGAGCATGAAAAATGTGTTAAGAACATGTTGGTGTTTTCTGAAAAACCAAGCACATATGACTCTCGAGTTTGACATGTCTTTGTGTATCAAATGGCTTTGTTTTTGTTCTCTTTAATTTTTTTGAGGCATCTACCATGTGTTGGGAACCTATGGTTTAAATTTAGTGACTTTTGGAGTTAAGGAGAATTTTCTAAAAATCTTAGAAGTGCACTGCCATTCAAACTTGACAACTATCTTGTCTATGCACTAACCTTGCGGAAATAAAATCATTTCATGATCCAATTGATGTCAGTTTCATATTTATTGATTTTCTAAGTAATTTACAATGAGTTGGGAATCTATGGTTCAAATTTGGTAATTATTGAAATCAAGAAAAATTTATTAGAATTTTTTGAAAGGGTGTTGCCGGTCAGACCTAAGGCAAATTATGAATATGCCAATTGAAGTTCTAATAAAGTTTTGATCCAAATCGTGATGTAATTTGATCTCTCATGGTGTTTTAAATCATTCCCAAGTTGTTGGATGGTTTTAGAAATCTTAAGATGATTTAAAACCAAGTTTAATTGCACATTTAATTAATGATTTATATTAAACAATTTCCAGTAGCAAAGCAGTGGCATATGATGCACTAATTTGCTTTTAATTATATATTCGTGTGATGAATGTTTAATTAATTATTGTATATTTAATTTTAAGCATTTATGTGATGGATGTTTGATGTTGAATGGATGTGTGGGATAATTATGAGCCTCATTAAAATGGTTTTAATGATTTGATTTATTGATTGGGTTTGTAATTAAATGGGGCTTGTATGCCTCCTTTCTATCTTGTAATGAGAGTAGATTTAGGATGGTGAGATCTTTTTTTTCTTTTGATTAAAGGCCATGTATGCATGGTATATTATGTAATCAAGAAAAAAAAGATGAAGAAGTTCAAGACATGAAGGCCATATATGCATGATGATGCATATGTAATAGATACGATCTATTCATTTAATTACTCACCTTAAATCACTAAGTAATGCACTAATGGCTCTAAGTGTATTATTTAGTCAAGGCTCATAATTATCCAACCTACGAGAATGCTAGTTTGTTTTATTTACTTATTTATGATTATTATCCTTGTGATGTATCGGGATGCATATTTATGATAGATAATCTAAATGAGAGTAAACAAAACATTGCTAAGGTCTTGGCAATTTTTTTTTCGAATTAAAACCCTCACTTAGAATGTCTAAGTATTTTTCGCAAGAAAAATTTTATTAAGTTATAATGGATAAATTAAATAAGATTAATGTTCCATGCCTCCAGCAATAAATATGTGACATGAGATGCTATCGGGTGGGCACGTTGGCTGTGTCTCTGGGACGTGCCTACTTGGAAAGCTATGATCACTACTTCAAGCATATGATACTCTTTTAATTAGTTCAATTGTGGCATTGGCTACATCTCATGGGATTTTCATAATTGAGTTCATTGTAAAGAATGATTGGTGGGTCAAACTTAACATCAAATCATATAGATGGCTACGTCTCGTGGTTCTATACGAAAGATGAAACAAAATAATTTAGGGGTTGCATAGTTGATGCAATTGGTAAAGTAGGTTACCTACCTAAGGAGTTGTACATAGCTACGTCTCGTGAGTCTATGAATAATTCTTAAAGACCCTAAAACACACTCGGAAATATGATTTCCCAAATTTGATTAGAGGACATAAAATTTGAAGAAAATAGTGAGAGATCACTCATGACACAAGACCATATCATGTTTTAAAAATATTGCAAGGATAAATGCTTATATTCTCTTCTTTGCTTTTGTAGATTTTTGAAATCAACATTTTCAAATGACTAAAAATCCACTTTTCGTAATTTTGGAAGCTAATAAACTCACCGGTCTTAACTATGGTGATTGGCTATGAAATTTGAAAATTGTGCCTGATTTCGAAAAGAGGACTTATATTTTGACTCAGTCCCCCCAATACTATTCTCGATGATGCAACGAAAGACATGCGAGAAATCGTCAATCGTTGGCGGGAAGATGATCTTCAAACCCAATGTCTAATGTTGGCATTAATGTCAAGTGAGCTCCAAAAATCTCACAAGCACATGAAGCATGCTAGTGAGAGTTAGTACAAACGCATTATGAACATTATAACACCTCCAATAAATTGTTTAGGGGACGAATGGTTGAAGGATCAAGTGTTCACGAGCATGGTTTGAAAATGATTTCTTTAATTGGAAAGCTCGAGAAACTTGATGTTGTTATGGATAATGATCTTCACATTGACGTGATCCTTCAATCATTGCCAAGCTCATTTGACCAATTCGTCATGAATTTCAACATGAGTAAACTCAATGTGACGGTTAACGAGTTAGTTAATATGCTTGTCACGACCGAATCTACTATGAAGAAAGACAAGAGGGTATTAGTTGCTTCAACTTCCAAAGACCATAAGGGTGAGACGGGGAAAAGAAGAAGAAAAGTTCTTCTTCTAAAAGGAAACAACTTCCAAAGCCATCGGGTGAAATAAAAAAGAAAGCCAACACTAAAGAGGACAAATACTTTTATTGTGGAGAAATTAGGTATTGGAAGAGAAATTGTAAGCAGTATTTGGCTTAATTGAAAAATAGTATGTTCTTTGTTGAAGTTAATCTTTCGATTAATAGTGATACATGGGTATTTGATACTTTATGTGGTTCTCACCTTTACAAGTCATTGCAGAGGATACAGAGGCCAAAAAGGCTAAGTAAAGGGAATGTGATCCTTAGGATGGGAAACGGTACAAGAGTTGACGTCAAAGCCTCAGGGCTAATTACTTTAGCATGTAATAATCAAAAGTTGAAATTGAATAATTATCTCTTTGTACCGTCTTTATTGAAGAATATCATTTCCATTCCCATGTTGGACAAAAAAAATTATGAATTTTCTTGCAAGAATGAAAAGTGTTTTCTTTCTAAAGATGGTTCTTTAATTTTTACTAGTACACTGACAAATGGGCTTTACACTTTAGATTCTAACTATACATTATTACAAATTCAACAAGAGAACAAAAGCAAATCGGATGATCATAACCAAGCACACTTGTGGCATGCTAAACTTTGACACATTTCCAAAAATAGGATAAGTAGGTTGGTTGCCTCATGATCACTTTTTATAAGTAATATTGAGGAGTTACCGACTTACAAATCTTGTTTAAAGGGAAAAATGACTAAGTCACCATTCGTTGGACAACCGGAACGTGCCACTAAACCGTTAGAACTAGTTCATACGGATGTATGCGGGCCACTAAGAGTTAGTGCCCGAGGTGGTATAATTACTTCATTACATTTACCGACGATTATACATGATTTGGGCGAGTGTTTCTCATGAAGCACGAGTCCGAAACTTTTGAAATATTCAAAGTACATAAAAATGAAGTAGAAAAATAACTCGAACTAAGTATAAAAACTCTTCAATCCATTTGAGGAGGTAAATACTTGAGTGACGAGTTTCTTATTTATCTAGAAGAGAATATGATTCTCTCACAATGGACTCCTCTTGCTATATCACAGTTGGATGGTGTGGTGAAATATAGAAACTGTACCTTGTTGGACATGGTACAATCTATGATGAGTTTTATAGATCTTCCTATTTCATAGCCCTCAAAATTGATGCAAAGTTACTTAATTTAGTACTTTCTAAGTTGGTGCCTAAAACACCACATGAGATGTGGTATAACAAAGCACCCTCGCATTCTTATTTAAAGGTATAGGGGTCTCCCGTCTACGTCAAGAGACTAGTGGGAGATAAGTTGAATGCTCAATCCACCTTAGGGTTACCCCAGAGAGTTTGCGGGTTATTACTTCTATGATCTTGCGGAACAAAAAGTGTTTGTTTCAAGAAATGCTACCTTCTTGGAGAAGGAGTTTCTATTAGATAAAAAAGGCGAAATCATGGAACTTGAGGAAGTTCACAATCAAGAAGAAAACTCACAACCAATAAAAATAGATGAATCTCAAAGCACACAACTTCCCAGAAGGTTTGAATGGATCAAGAGAGAGCCAAAAAGTTCGGATTTCTTCATGAGATAGGTCAATCAGATAGTGATCCGAAGACCTATGAGGAAGCCATGTCCGACATGGACTCGAGACACTGGAAACAAGTTATGCAATTCGAAATGGACTTCATGTACTTCAATAAAGTTTGGACCTTAGTTGATTCACCAGAGGGTTTAGTACCCGTTGGATACAAATGGATCTTCAAGCGAAAGTTGGAAGTTAATGGAGAAGTTGTAACATAAAAGGCAAGATTGGTAGCCAAAGAATATGCCTAGCGACTGGGTATAGACTTTGAAGAAATTTTCCCGCCTGTTGCAATACCTAAGTCATTAGAATTTTGCTTGTCATAATTGCATATTATAACTCTGAGATATGGCAAATGGATGTGAAATCACTTTTCTTAACGGTAATTTGGATAAAGATATTTATATGGAGCAACTAGAGGGCTTCACATCCAAGGAAAGCGAGTAAAAGGTTTGCAAGCTCCAAAGGTCCATTTATGGACTTAAAATGCTGAAACATACGTTTTGATGAGATAGTCCAAGGGTTTGGCTTCATAAAAAATGTGTATGTGCGCTGTGTGGACAAGAAATGTAGTGGGAGCACAGTGCAATTTTTAGTGCTTTATGTTGATGACATCCTACTCATTTGGAATGATGTGGGAGCGTTAGAGTATACTAAAGCATGGTTATCTACACAATTCTCCATGAAAGACTTGGGAGAGGCATCTTTTGTATTGGGAATGCGGATCTATAGAGATAGATCGAAAAGATTGCTGGGGCTCTCTCAAAATCCGTACATAGATAAAATACTAAAGTAATTTAGTATGGGAGAATCCAAGAGAGGGTTCCTTCCCATGAGATATGGACTGCATCTATCTAAGTCTATGGCCCCAAAAACAGAAGAAGAGAGACGTAGGATGTCTGGCATACCTTATACCTCTACTATAGGAAGCATAATATATGTAATGTTATGTACGAGACTAGATATAGCGTGTGCTCTAAGCGTTACGGGCAGTTTTCAATCTAACCACGGTGAGAGTCACTGGAGTGTCGTAAAAACAATTTTTAAGCACTTGAAAAGAACTAAGAAATTGTTTTTTGTTTACGGTGGTGGAGAATTAAAACTAGAAGGATTTTTAGATTCTAGCTTCCAATTCGATGTAGATGACAGCAAATTCATTTTCGAATTTATTTTTTGCCTTAATGGAGGCACGATAAGTTGGAAGAGTTCCAAGCAAGCTACCACGGCCAATTCAACTAATGAGGCGGAATATATAGCAGCATTAGATGCTGCAAAAGAGAGTGTTTGGATGAAAAAGTTCATCCAAGAGTTGAATATAGTTCCTAGCATGGTCGAGCCAGTTGTCATCTTTTGTGATAGCAAAGAGCCATCTCGCAAGCAAAAGAGCCAAGATCACATTAGCGATCTAAGCACATAATGAGGTGTTATCACTTGATCTGGGGGATCATTGATAGAGGCGACATCAGAGTGGAACACGTTGCCTTAGAATAGAATGTAGCAGATCTACTAACTAAGTTGCTTACCCAAAAAGTCTTTGAGAGACATTTTGAGAAGATGGTCCTAAGGACTATGAGTAATTAGTGTAAATTGTCTTATTTTTGTAATATAAAAAAAAATGATCATCTTCTTCATATTCTCGTAAATTATCTCATCAACAATCGATATGAAAGAAGTTCTCTAAATCATATAACACTATGAGGTTAGGTCACGCATATGATGGTGATCATGAAACTAGTTTCTAAATATCTTGATTTTAAACTCTCCAAGTCATAGAATCTTTGATATGAGGGCATCTTGAATTGGAATAGACTTGCACTAATGATGCATGATTCAAGGAGTTGAATCATTGCCCCGTTTCATGGGTAATCAATATAGTTGACACCAGTGCATGTTAGTGGGTACTTGTTAGAAGAACAAGTTTACTGAGAGATCCAACATAGAGAATTCCATGAGATAGCCGTAGTAGCATTCAGTGATGGATTATTTTCAATCTTACCACAGTGCATATAATTAGTCCTTAGACTTGAGGGACCATGGTAACCTTATGGTAGGTCCTTGTTCTTTGATATGCATCTCGATCATTGATTAACAGATCATATGAGATGCACATTGGGTACAAGCTATCTACGCCAAGAGGTTTGTGAGTTTCAAGAAAGGATCCGTTTTCTCATCTTGATGAGCAAGTATATCTCCTATATTTTCTATGATGATTCGATTAAAAAAAAAATCCTTGCACAAGGTGGTGTGTCAATTTGAAAAAGTCGAGAACACAAACGAATCAATTATTAAGAACAGACGCATAGTTATTGGTCTATTAGGGACGCCGAAAATATTTTAACTCTAGGCCACAATCGGGAGATGAAGAATGGAGGGACCATATTTGCATGGCACAAGTAAGTAGATGAGGTTCACACCACCATTAATTCACCAATAAATTGGGCTCCGTAAGCCTGTGGTTAGACATCGACTATGGAGATTAGGTACTATAGAATTGATAGAGATTAATTCCATAAATGATTAATTAAATAGTTTAATTAATCGAAAATTGTAAAAGTTATGAACTCATGTCTAATTAATTGATGAGCCTAATGGGTCACACGCCTTCTGCAACGCCCTGAATTTCGAGGGCATTTTTCACCGAGATCCGAAGTGCTACTTGCGAACGGATAATTGTTCCAAAACCATCAGAAACTTAATGTAGCATAATCATTCGAGCTAAATTCGTAAAATCCATCAAACGATCCAAACTAATTCCCAAAATATATAGTTACTATCAAACTGTCCAGAAATTACATAGAGCAATCTAACTTATTATTACAATCCCATGTTCTATACATTTCATAAGTCCAAGATATGATTTCGATCCAAATACAACTAGACCAAACCGATAGACTAAGCCAAAATACAACAGGGTTTACAGTCCCAACCAAACTATACAATCTACCGAGCTCCAATCAATCATTCAATCGTTTACAGTGCAAGAACCTACATGTTAAATGGGATCATGAGTCCACTGACCCAATGAAACTTATAGCATGCAGAAGAGAATAAGAGTTTCAAAGAACATGAGCATATAAATAACAATACAAGAATGTGATGCGGATAGCAATCGGAACGTTCAAGACAATCAATATATATATATATATATTTATCATATTCAAGTCCATAGGTTGAATCAATCTTTTGGTAGGTCTATCACCCTTATAACTTCAATATATACATTTCACCTTATCCCTCCAACTCCCGAAGGAGCATCATTCAATCAAGAAGCACAGTCGACGTACGTGCTTAGGGTAGTGCTTCGAAATTCTAGCTCCAGAACTCGTCCGAACTACCCAACAATAAGGGACTCGAGGGTCCTAGTCGACAGTCCGATACGGCCCGGGTTTGGTCCCCAAGAAACCCCACACGGGCCCACAATCAATCAATCGTATGGCTTTAGAACGAAATGGACAATCAAATAATCAATAAGCTGGCATAACATAACGTTCTAAGGCCATCAATAATAATAACATTTCAATAGGTCAAGACGTATTCAATCGATCAATCATTTCAGAAATTCGACCATGGATCAAAGGGTTTTCGTTTCAAAACTCGTATGACGTTAACAAGATCGGATATGGACATGTTTTGGTATAAAATAAGATTTTGAAATCAAGTTCGGCCGAAAGTGGGCACTTGGGCGCGGAAATGGGCGCCTGAGTGTCCAAAACAACATTTTTGGATAGAGGGTTGGGCGCTAGGGCGTCTATGAACAGTAATTTCTGAGCTTGAAATTTAATGCAATTCTAATAACATTTCACTTAAATTCAAATGCAAATTCTAATGAACATTTCACTTAAATTCAAATGCAAATTCTAATGAACATTTCACTCATATTCAAATGTAAATTCTAATTACCATTTCACTTAAATTCAAATGGAAATTTTAATGGATATTACACTCAAATTCAAATGAAAATTCTAATGAAATGGGATATGGGATTCATTTGTTATTTTTCAATTTATTTTGTTCTATCTCATTGGCTTAGTGGGAAGATTAATTTGGAGTATAAAATACCAAAATAACATTTCTTGGAAGTGATAAAATATTTTCAATTGAGAGGAAGTCTCAAATCGGCAGAAAAACGTCTACCGATTGAAGTTGTTTCTCAAAATGTTCTAAAAGTGTTTATTGATAAAATTGAGAGTTTAAAGACTTAATTAGGAAAATTCTCTCAATTTGATATTTAATTAGAGAATTTTCAGTTACTTATCCATAATATTTTTGCCTTTTAAAATTTTTCGAATAATAGCGATTAAAATCGTTTAAAACGGTATTAGGTTTTAAACTTTTTAAAACTTGGGGTTAAATTGAAATTTCAAAAATATTTTGGGTCCAAAATATTATTTTGAAGTTAGTAAGGTGGTCTTAATAAATTTTTGGACTGAAGAAAATTTTTCAAATGAATTTCTCTTTATCGAGAAATTTTATCGTGAAAAAATCGGATAAATTCTTAAATTGAGATGCAATAAATTTTCAAGTGAAAAGAAAATTATTTAATTAAAATTAAGAAAAATTTTGGGGTCTCACACTATGTGATTATATAGGATGGACGGATGGATGGATGGGATAAAAAATTCCATCCATGGCTGCTGCTGATTGCTGTTATGGCTGGCACTTTGGTTTCAGATTTCTTTTTCCTTTTTCTTTTATTTTTGAGTTCCAAATGGGTGCTCAATTGGTTAACAAAAGTGGCTATGGTTTTGGGTCAAGTTTTGGCTTGTAAATCGGGCTAACAAGGTTCATTTTTGGGTCGAAACGTGACGAGAAATTGGAACGTGTTTGTTCCAAATATTTTCAGGTGCATAAAACGTGTTTTGATTTTAAAACGACATTTGATTTTGAAATCAAATAAATTTTTGATAATTCGGCGATTCAAAAATTTTATTTAGGGAATTCTCGAAGTGTCACAATCTCCCCCCATAAAAGAATCTGGTCCCCAGATTCTCTTCTCTATACGAATAGGTAAGGATATCTATTTCTCATTAACGTTTTTATGTTCCCAAGTAGCCATATTCTATTTCTTATTTCTCCCAGAGATCTTAACTTAGAGTATCCTTCATTTTCAAAATTCACGGGTTTAAAAATCTAGGATTAAAACAAATCGCTATACATAAGATCACTTTGGGTGGGTGGTTTGGTAGGGCAAGCGACAAAATCCTAATTTTCCGTAATTATAAGAGAATTCGGAAACCTAATGCAAGTTTTATAAGGTACTCTTGTAGGTTCTAAATCTCATATCGAATTTCATCAATTCTAAAGTTGAACCTATTTGCTTAGTACACATTAGCAATATAAAAGAGTGTGCAGCTCTTAGAACTAAATAAAACTTGGCATGAAAATTTTGGGCCAAAGTATTACTTTTCAATCCTTGCATAGAGTCTGACCTTCGTTTCTTGTTAGCACATCGGCTCGATTTTAAATCCTTTAATTTCGGTTCATGTGTTAGGACATGTAAGGCACACTGGATCACTTAATTATACTAATCCCCTTATTTCGTTACCGATAGAGATCCTTGAATCAGATTCATGAATTATTTCCTTTTCATAACTTCGCTAGGAATACTTCCAAGTCTACATGATCCTTTTCGATTTCTATATTTGCTTTAAAAGAAAAGTGGCATCTCTAACCTGTGGTTTTTCTAAGTGTTTCAGTAGTTAGAAGCTTGTCTCAACTTTCCCAATCACACCTCTACTTCCTTCCTATCAAGCTCATCCCTAAACTTGGGTGGTTTAAATCTCAAAACCTAGTTAATGATGGATCTTTAAATTTTTCTTACTAGCACGTTCTAGGTTAGCTGACTGTCGTTATTAGTTTACAAGTGGCTACAGTAAGGTGAACGATTGTCCTGTTGCATACCCATTTCTCGCTAGGAGAGTTCTCTTACGTGGCATCTCTTGGGTAAGACACCCTCTATATTTCTTGGATTTTTCGGTATCCTTAATCTTTTGAATAAAAGTCATCTTGGCCTATTGCGTTATCTTAGGGAGTTCGTTCGTTGAGATTTCTAATTGTCAATCCAAAGTTCCATTATCTCAAAGGTTCATAAATCCTCTTATCACGGCTCAAGATCGTCAATACTAAAATCCCATGTTCATTAAGTTCAAGATATTTCTCATTAATTAGCCAGAGGCCTGGTTACTAGTTCATATTACAAATTGAGCAAAGGAAATGATTATATAACCACTACCACCTCATACCTAGTTTCCATTATCTTAATTACTACTAAGCTCTACAAAATCCGGCATAACTGAGATTGCCACTCTCAAATACTTATGCACCGAAGTTCCTAACACACACACACATATATATAGATGGGTTTAAGATTTCAACTCAAACAATCTTAACTTAATTAGGGTCCTTTGTCTCCTTGTTCCTATTCCGTATCTGCTCTAACAACACTTCCAACATTTTTAGCATTGATCAACCTAATTTAGCCCTTTCCAGTTAGCTGTCCCTCAAT
>JACFYI010003726.1:64388-89874 GCA_014898755.1 Handroanthus guayacan
AATTATATTTTGTGTGTGCGTGACTTACTTGTGTGCAAACTTCTCTCAAACTTTTAAAAATCCTAAGTACCCATCGGGTAGATTGAGTAGGCTGACTAGTCGTTGGGGCGACTAGGCCGCACAGTGGGTGATTTTTGGGCCAAAAATTTGACTAAGTATAAACCCCCTGTGACAGATTCCCTCCACCGTTTCTTCTTCTTTTGGAGAAAAAAAAGTTCAAAAACTTCGATTTGACATTAATTTATCTATTACATTTGAATTACATTCACTGCTTGATGCTGTAAGCCGTTATAATCTATTATTACATAAAATAATATATTATATATGTATTATTATATTTTAATTCTTATCATAATAAAAAAAAATGGAGGCATAAATAATATTTCATCACCAAAATATTTATATGCATGGGAACTGTTAGTATTCTCAATCAAAGAAGACTTAGATAAAAATTGTTCATTAACAAGAAGTAAAAATGTGAAAAACTATTGAAATAGAGTGAATTCATTTTCCAAAATTGATAAAGATGATAATATATAACCTAAGGGGTAATTACCTTAACACTCCCTGAGGTTTTGTATAATTATCAAAATAGTCCGTATGTTTGATAATTACAATAACCCCTTGAAATCCTGAAACATTATAAATAGAACCTATGTACAAGGAGGTATAATTGTAATCATGCATGAGTTCAAAGAGTGTAATTATATTTTTGTGTAAATAATAGTAAGTGTAATGATAATAATTCAAATTTCAATGAACAAATTGATAATTCTGCTAAACCCCCGTGTATAGAGGTAATTAGCCCTCGTATATACTTAGAGTGACATTTGTTATCAGTTTACTGGAAGAAATTGTGAAATGACAATATAAATCCTTAAACTAATATGTTTATTCCATTAATCTACGCAATAGCAATGGCACGTCAGCCCATATTTAAACAAGTTATAATACATGGGAGATAGGTGTGGTGGTTAGGCATAAAGAATAGTACATATTTTAGTATTGTAGGCATACAATACTTTCAGCCTTGTCAATTAGAGAAGAACAGCTGTGATATATATTGCATCGATGGCCTTTCCACGTGTAGGACTTGAATTCCCCGCAAAGGGCTGCTCAGCCATGTGTTACGGCCACTACATTCCGCGATGATAGTCCATTGAAAATCGCAAATAGAATAGAATTAGGGATGATACTCAGAATATACTGCAATTTCAATTTGGTATTATCCTCCATGAAATGACGAGGTCTATGGGAATAATGATTATGTATTTCTTCTTTGATTAAGAATATATGATAAATATTAAATCTTTTTTCTATTGATAAATTTGAATGTTTTGAGAATAATTTACAATCTATTCGTTGTTTCATAACGAACAAGTCCTTTCCAACCAATTACAATCAAAATTTTGCTTCACAGAAAAAGCAAGATAAGCTGAAATGATCAATCAACGAAGTTTTATTAACTAGATAATGAGAAGTAAAGAAAGAAGATTGATCAAGCCTCCAATCGCGGAAAAGGACACAATCAAATAGAAAATCAAGTAATTGAGATTATAATATGAATACACGTCCATGGATGGTTGGAGATTGAGTAAAAGTAGGTTGATTCCACTATTAGGCACTTCAAGAACTTTAAAAGGGAAATTTAAAAATAATCACACAAACCAACATCTACACTAAAAAAGAAGCTCTCAAGAATACTTGAAATTAGCAACATGCTTAAGTTTATGTTAGCTTATTTTCATATATTATTACATACCTAGCTTTTAATTTAATGCAATGTTTTTCTTTTCTTTTCTTTTTTTTTTTTAAAATAATTGCCAAACTTTTGTCCTATTTAATTGAAGATTGCTAGCAAGTTTGTTCTTGTCTTAAACATTGTGTTTGTGACACCACAACAATTCCCTTAAAAATAAAATCTTGAATCACCGATTTTTCGAATAATAATTCGTTTTCAAAATCACGAATATCGTGTTGACGTCAAAATAAGTTTTGTGCATTCAAAGATTTTCGTGCATTTAAGTTTTATTTCATGCCCTGTTTTGATCCAAACGAGCCCCGAGATTTCCCTAAATTGAAATTTCGAATCGTTAATTTCATAAGATAAAACGATTTCAAGAAAACGAGAAATGTTTTAATTTCACAAACACACACTGCATGTTCCAAATATTTTTCTCTCGATTGGGCCTCGATTTCTGCACTAATTTCAACCCAATTAGACCCCAATTGAGCCCAAATGATGGCCCAAACATTTCCCCATCTTTCAGCCCATGTGTATATATCTATACACTAAACATTTCAAAATTTATATATATATCATATGTATATATACAATGAAATCAGAAAATATGATTGCAAGGCATGGGAAACCATCCCATTTGGTAAAAAAACCATGGTGGTGGGTGAAACAATAGTGCTCCAACTTGACTAGCCAACCACCCCACAAGTTCCTCTCTCTATAAATGGAGTTTGAAGCCTTGTTACACCACTTTGCACTCTTCAAAAATCTGAACAAAACTCAGCTCCCTCTTACTCCTCTCCACCCTCACTCTCGGCTATAACACAATACACACACTTGCACATTTTTAAAACTCAAGCTCAAAGGAAATCTAAGGGGGGAAGCCTAAGGGTATACACTCTACCATTGGTAAGTAGAACTTGAATATGTTCATATGACTTTGATGTTAAAATTTGGAGCTTGATACAAGTATTTATGACTTGATTTAGGCATTAATACGGTTAATTAAACTCGAAAAATTTGGAGTACTTAATGGATCGAACTTAGGACTAAGGTAAGACTTATGGAACCTCGTTTCTCTTTTGGCATGTTTATACGTTCCTTCATGACTTGTTTATCGTGTTATAATGAGCTTATCGTGTTTGAGCATATCGTTTATTATTGTTTAATCATGTTGTCTTGATTATTGTTGTCGTTAGTGTGAACTCAATGCTTTGAAATCGTGATCCATGGCATCGTGATCATTCTTGATACTCTTCCTATACTTGGACTGAAAATTTGAATGGGACTACGGACTAAATGAGGATGATTTGATGATAAAACTAAAAGAAACGAAGAAAATGGACTAAAAACGTTGTGTTTTATCTTGGTTTTGATTTTTCAAAAAATTTTCATTCGAACCCAAAAACGATGATTTAGAAATATTTATGGACTCAAAAGAACCCTAAAAATGTAGTTTTGAATCCAAAATTAGAAGAAAATAAAAAGACAAAAAATAAAATTTTTGGCCGAGGCCAGGCGCTCAAGTGCAGGAAACCGGCGCCCAAGCGCCCGGCCAGAAGCCTTGGAAAAATCGTTTCCAGTAGGCTTAGTGCTTAAGCGCTGAGAACGGTGCTCCAGCGCCCGTTCCAAACCATGAAATTCCATTTTGTCCAGTGAGCTCGGTGCTTAAGCGCGGGTTCCGGCGCTCCAGCGCCCGTTTTTAAAAATGTTTAACTCGTTTTTATGATTTTTAATGTATTTTCGACTTCGTTTCAATGACCAAATTCCATGTCACGTTTTTTTAAATAAAAATCTCGATTTTTATACAATGAACCCTCAAGTCCACAAGTCCAAATTCCCGACTCGTTTCGAATGATAAGATTGACTTAGATACTGAACCGATTCATTACCGTTCTTAGTCAATCCAACACTATGCCGTCATGGCTTATTGAATTATTGTACTGGTTTGACCGTTCCTGAACTTAACTGAATATTTACCGTTGGGCCCTGGGGATTGACAGGGGTATCCGATACGGGCAATATCGGATTGACTATTGGAACCCCTGGAAATCCCCTACTGTTCGATAGACTGGATGAGCCCTGGAGTTTAGGGTTCGAAAGCCTATCTTAAAGCACGTGGTTAGTTGACAAGTGTTTTTACTGTATGGCTCTCCTTAAGCGATGGCTCGGAGAAGCAAAACGGAGGGATAAGGTTGAATCTGTTTGAAGATATAAGGGTGATAGATCCACCAAACTGCTTGATTCAGCCTTACATGACTCGAATGTGAGTAATATTTTCTATTACCGATTCGAATCAAATGACTTGACCGTACTGTACTGTTTGCTGAATCACATTCCTGTTCATTACTGTTTTGCCTATCGCTTGTAATCCTTGTTCCTGTTTTCTGGCATAAGTTTTACTGGGTTAGTGGACTCATGATTCCATATTTTTATGCAGGTTCCTAAGTCCAGATTTGATAGACTGAAGCTCCGTATAGACAGTGGAACTTTATTATGTAATGTATATGATTAGGCCTGTAACATGAATGATTGTACGGACTTGAACTGATAGGATTTAGAAATGGCCTATTTTGTATAGACATATGGAATTGTAATTGTATTTTGGATTTTGGACATGTAAGAACAATATTTTGAAGTTATAGCATGAATGATATTCTATTTTAGTTGGTAAATGCATTATGTTAGTTTTTGTTTGGTTTTGGAATGATTTTTCATATGCGAGTAGCACTTCGGATCTCGGAGCAAAATGCCTTGGGATCCGGGGCATTACAGTGTTTGACTTCTCAAGTGGTCATAGTTTCTAACTATTTCATTGTATCCACGCTATTTGAATTTCCTAAACGAAGATCCTTTTAACGTAACTTACAGAAAGCTCAGCTAAAAGCAAAGTACTCTCACTCAAATTGTCTAATTTGAGAATCAGCCACAAGAAACAAATTGATCTAGCCAAATTAAATGACTATTAGCTTCTTATAGATTTTTGCATGCCTTATATTTTTGGCACAACTAGTGTGACATGCAAGAAATTCTTTGAAGAAAATATTAACTTTAGGTCTATCTCATTCCCAATTGGTGCACTAGCGTATCAAGCAAAAAATTTAACATGGAAGTAGTGCGAGGAAACAAGCAAAAAACTAGCAGATCTCCTGCCGATCAATATTGTTCTCAGAACGACCCAATAAAAGTTCTAGTTCAGCCATAGTTACCCACTATTAGCACCTTCACTAGTTCTTCACGTTCCAATGAAAAACTAACATTGTTGACGAACCTCCAACCAGGGCAACCACTTTATCCATTAGACAATAACTAAATATAGGCATTGCTAATATTGTAGAGTGAATTTCCAAACAACCAGAAAATAGAGTCAAAATAATGGTGAAAAATAAAGTGCAAACATCACTGGAACAGGAACGAAGAACCATCTTGTTGCCATAGGATAACCCTACAATTGAACAAAATATGAAACTAGTTCAGCATACTACTTTGGTAGTAAAAGTTCCTACAACCCAAGGGCTTGGCATCTGCATAGGCAACCAATCAAGGGAAGTAGCCCAATCATTTGGCTTTCAGTTGCACCAGGGCCACACATACGATATGCATAGGCCTAGATGCTTAAAAGTGTAAATTAAAAATCTTGGGCTAACTTGTGTAAATTAAAAATTTTGGACTAACTTGACTTTTAGGATTAAGTTTTTTTGGGGACTAATTTGAGACTTTGTAAAGCCTGGATTTATATTTGTGGTGACCCGAAAGTTCTCATTTTATATACAAACTACCCCACACCTTTTTCACAAAAACAATCTTCAGACTCTTTTAACCTTCACTAACGATTCCCTATCCCTGGCTATCAATACCTAAAACCATTTGACAAATATAGGCTTTTCTCAACTCAGGAACATGACAGTGGTGGTGACACAACAAATTTTCATCATTTAGCGATGGCGACATATGTAACGGCGACAGAGATCTTGGGTTTGCCATCTCTAACAGTGATCTTCAAACTGCAACGTTACCAACAAGATCCTCTCGCCAAGCCCATAATAATGGCATAGTTAGTTATGTAGTCTGATGCTAGCGAAGAAAGAACTTGGTGGAAAGGAGACATGGTGGCATGGGGATTTTCTAGCAATTTGAGTGCTAGAATATCACTAAACCTCGAAATTAACTTTGGGAATCATTTCGCTTGTTGACACAAGTCTGGTAGTGGGTGGAACGAAGAGTTCAATCGACGATGGACAGAAGCTAACATTATCCACTATTGCTAGTTGCGGCAACATTCTAGTGGTTCCAGGCAGCATAAAGATTGGAACGTCGGCTTTCCACTCATGACTTGATCAAATATTGATTGGGTATAAGCCTCTAACCTCGTAGTTCATAAATGATTCCCCATCCCCAAAGCAATGATTTAATCGGTCATGCATGAGTCATCGTGCTAACATCATACATGTATTTGAGTAAATCCATATAAAATCTAACCTTAATGATGCAGGCACATATGCACGCATATTATCGAGACCAAGATATTGGGTATTTGATTCCGTATGATTTAGGTGGTGAAGAAACAATTGGATCAGGGCAGTAGTTGACTACCTGGCCGAGCATATCTGGTGATAGTTTCTCACCAAAAAATTGTAACAATGTCTTGTTGGTGTAGAATTTTATACCTCGTATGATAATATTGTTTTTCATTGGAATAATTGTTATTGTTTGAAAAGTGTCATCTGTGAGAGATTTACAAAATTTCATATGAAGTTTATGAGAGAAATTTTGTGAAATTTCAAAAACTGTACATGTGACCTTGAGAAGACAATTCGTTTTGGTATCATCATCGAGTTGAAGAAATGAGCGTGGAATGTTCTTGATACTTGTGATTTATTAGAAAATTGTGAAATATTTGATGTCTTCATCAACTTATTGAAATGTTTAACCTTGCTACACCCATGAGAATGATATTGGGGACTATTCTTATGAGGACATATTGAGGGAATTTGGGCCTAGCACCGTTTTTGATAAGACAATCGGGCGAACAACGGTTTTGTTCTTCTGAATGGTATCCAGTTAGATCCAAGCTCAAAACCATCTATGTGTAGTCATGCTTTTAATTGAATTAGGCATGTTACTAGTCGTGCTTGCTTGATTTGCTTCGAACGAGTAGGCTATTTGAAAGGAATTTGTAGGGATACGGTTCGATTATATATTTCAGAAAAGGAGACACAAGGTTAGAAACCCCACCAGTTATATTTGATGTTTTTATTTGACAAAATGTTATTTTCTTCTGCCAGGAAATCTAATTACTATATCAAATTTTATGTCAAATATTATTTTGAATTATAGCTATATGTTTTTTTATTTCACCAATCAATGACCTATATGTTTTTTTTATTTCACCAATCACAATGATTACTTTCCTCACTAAGTCGTTTGGACTTTAAAAGTGGTGGAGAAGGTCTCATAACAATAAACCAAAGTACAATGGAAATAAAAATTTAACAATTGAATAATAAAAATACATCACATATAGGATATCATCTCAAGATCAAAACTTATGTCAAGAAGAATCTGGATTGCAGATAGAAATGTACTAAAAAATTTGATGATCAAAATGACTCAACTCCTTGAATCTCTTCATGAAAGTTTCGGCCCTCTCATCTAAATCAATGGATCAAAAATGATCTTCAAATAATCTTCTTGGATCTTCAAATTCTTCGATTGAATTGTTCCAAGATGTGAAAGAAATCTTCAAAATAAATCAATTCCTTGATTAACAAGTGCTCGGTTGAACACACCCAAATTGATGCAACTTGGTCGGATTTTCAACACTTGATGTTGATCATTTCAAATCTCCAAAATAGAAGATTTCCAAAGATGATCCAAACACCTCTTAATGTCTTATACTTAAGAACAAATTCAAAGCTAGATTAAAAGTATTCTTAGGAGAGAAGTTGGAGAAGATGATGAAACTAACTCTTGAAATTTCGGAGGGAGAATTTTCAAAATATCTTGACCAAGAACGCCTTAAGGCCAACCATGTGGGTTTAAATATGTAAGTGGTTGATGCTGCATGGCATTAAGTGGTGGAAGGTTTTAGTCCCCACCTCTACACCTTTCATATCTCCACTTATTTCCTATTGGTTGACATGTTGCCCAAGTGGCATTTTGATTTATATTTAATTAAATTTAAATTTTAATTAATTGAATTGCCATTATAAGAGTTGGGCTCTTTTCTAAATGGATCTCTATCCCAAATATCTATTATGGGCCTCTTCAATTGACTTTAATTTAAGTGGGCCACTTAAATTAATCAAATCAATTTAATTAGCCTAATTAAATTATCTCTTCAATTTGAGTGGTTATTTGACCTAAGAAGTTGACTTTGACTCAGAATACCCAATTGAATTAATACCTTAATTTAATTCAATTATTCTTAGTCGAAATCTTAGTAAATTCAGCCCTTTTATGAAATCAGCCTTTTCTAAAATTAAATTAACATCAATTAATTCTCTGCATTAAATTAATTAGATTAATTTTATCCCTATAAAATAAATATAACTAATTTGACAAACCGGATTAGTCAACAATAGTTTTATCCAATTATCTAACACTTTTTATGATATCCAAATTTCTCTATTAAAATCAAGAGGCTTTTGAATGTGACTCTTTGAATTCACCAATTAATTAGACATGGGCCAATAACCAATTATGATTTAATTAGTAAATATAAATATTCCGATTAATTAAAATTTTGGAATTAATCACTTTTAAATTAATCTTTATTAATCTCAAGATTACTCAATCTCCATGCTCAATGTTCTAGCTTCAAGTCATGGAGTCAAACTAATTGGATATTCTAGAGTGAACCATCTGCTTACGTGTTCCATACAAATACAGTCCTTGCAAATTTTATCTCCCAATTGTGGTTTAGGATTAAGATATTTATTGGCACCCTAACAACCTCAATAGCTATGATCCCATTCCTAAGGACTGATTTGTTTTGACTCATCTTTGAAAATGCCTTTTCAAATTACTCATCTTTGAAAATGTCATTTCAAATTGTCAATCTATCTTGTAAAAGGATTTTATGAACCAAGCATCATAGAAAACTATAGGAGATTAACTCGTTTTACGAGATAAGCAAATGGATCCTTTATTAGAATTCACGTACCTTAGTGTCATAAGTCGAGAATAAATGCCTCATATAACTTGTTACAAAGTCGGGTCATTTATTAGAGCTCAAATACTTATACATAAGGTAACCATGGAACCTCGAGTCAAAGGATCAATTATATGCACTATCATAAGTTAGAAAGGATTCCATTGCTGACAAGCCACAATGGCTATCTTATGGATTTCTTTAATTCAGTTTTCAGTAAGCTTGTTCTTTACCAAGCACCTGTTAACATGCACTGATGTCACTACCTCGTTTGCTCATAAAACAAGGCAAACCCTAGCTCCTTGGTGTATCATTGTTATTGTAAGTTTATCCAAATTAGAGATGCCTTTGTGACATAGGTTCTATGACTTGAAATATTTTAAGATCACGACCATAAAAACTTGTTTCATGATTGTCATCATATGCATAACTATGTCGCCCAATCTAATGTGATCTTGAGGACTTCATCTGAATGCATTCATTAAAAAAAGATACGCATAAGACGAATGTGGCCATGTAAAGATATATTGATGAAATAAGATTGTATCACAACAGGAGTAGTTTAGGAGCCTATTTGATGTTTTGCTTTAATAGTTGAGTCGACTATGATTTTAAGCTTGGAACACTTTTCAAACTAGTCACACCACCATAGGACAAGATTCACATCCTTTCTTGGGTTGTATGTTATCTACATCAGATTGGAAACTAATAACCAAAATTTTCTCAAATTTCAATCATCCACTACTACAAATTAAAGACAAGTCCATTATGCTTCCAAAGCTTTAAAGGGTTAATCTCTCAGGGTATTTGAGTGACACTCACTTGGAATGGACAAGTAGCAATTCATAACACTTTGGAACTTATGCTACACCCAGACTCACATGTGGCATTGCATACTATATGTTTCATTAAAGAAGAGGCATAAAGTATAAGAGGCATTTTTTTTCTTTTTCTCTTCTATTTAAGGGCCTTATACTGCAAGATAAAAGAAATATGTCCCACGGGGTATCCACTTTCGGACACCTTTATGCTAGACTTTTTTTGTACTTGTTTTACGTGTGAAATTTGGAATAGGGCCAATATTCTATCCGATTTATCTCCATATATCCATATGCCCAACATGAAGAATATTTTCCCAAAACCTTTGAAAGAATTTTGTAAATAACTTCTGCTTTAGTGCACTCTAACATTTCTTTCTTATTCCACAATAACTTAGAATGTCATCGACTTAAAACATTAAAAACCTTAGCCATACTCCCATTAGTCATTTTGCATATGTGGCTCATATACCTTTTGATGAGGTAAAAAGAAAACAAAAAACAAGACAAAAAAAAAATCTTTTAACTTGGTCATTGAAACGTATGTTCCATCTTTAGGATATTTGCTTAAGTCTTTAAATAGACCTTAGGAGCTTGCAAACCTTTTGCTTGCTCACACTGGATATGGAGCCTCTTTATGGACCATTCATGCTTTAGATGGAGTCAAACATTTTTGGAAAAGAATGTATGTTCCAATTTGAAGCAATCAACGCATCTCGTGAGCTAGCAAACTTTTGCTTGATCCCACTAACAGTGAGTTCCAAAGGTCATTCCAAATAATTTTCTTGTCAATGACTCTTACAAAGATGGTCTTCATATTCCACTATCATGTTGCACAGTCATAATATATATACACTATCACGCCCCAGGCCCATGGGCCGGGGGACGCGAGATTTGCCTGAGAATCCACCCTGTACAACTTGAAATTGAGCTGTGAACAACGTGCTCAAAAGGGATATCCAATGGTTGCATATGAATTCTTTGGCCATTACTATATTAGGAATCATTTCATTAATATCCCAATGTGGGATATCACAATCACCCCTCCTTTAGAACGTGACATCCTCGTCGCGATATGACTGGTCTAGGACCGCCTACCAGACGTTAGGACTCTAGAGCTGGCTCCTACGGGCTCAAGAGGTGGCTCCCGCACATGTAGCACTTTGCCCCGTAGGCTCAAGAGGTGGCTCCCATACATGTAGCACTTTGCCCCGCATAGCACTTGGCTTCCTTCGATTGGTGGTTAGCTCTGATACCATTTGTCACGCCCCAAGCCCAAGGCCGGAGGACGCAAGATTTGCCTAAGAATCCACCGTGTACAACCTGAAATTGAGCTGTGAACGACATGCTCAAAAGGGATATCCAATGATTGCACATAAATTCTTTGGCTATTACTTTTATATTGAGGTTTATTTCATTAATATCCCAATGTGGGATATCACATACACTTTAATCTGGATCTTATGGATTTAGGCTTTTTGACCATGGGAAATGTTTCCATAAACACTTCTGTAAATGGTCGAAGCCTAGAGTCACAACTTCTCTATTTGTTCTTAAGCTAATGTATATAGATCTAATAACAGTACCATACCTTCTGATGGACATACCAAGTTCAAAAAACTTTTGAGGGCATACATAGTCCTTTTGGATCTAATTATCTAATGTTTGTTACCCTAACTTTATATTTTATATGGCCTTCATTAGATCACTATCCAATTGACAACTCTTTTGTAAGAAAGAACCCTATGTGTAGTGGACTGTATTTCACTCAATTGCTTCTATCTTTTGTGAGTTAAATGATTGTCACGTACTTCACCAAGTTTTAATGATAATCATTTTTCTATCTAATAGAAAAATCTTCGTTGAGAATATCCTTTGTTCCATAAAGAATATAATAGCAATTCGTAATCCTTATACGGTAACTCACAAAAATTTGCATAAGATGAATATCAAATTCAACTTTTCTTCCACTGATGGTCTAACCTTAGGTGAGAGACCCTCATAATAGTATGAAGGTATGATATGTTCGTTATATGTTATACTCTGGGTGTCGAGTTTGAATATAGTATGCTTAGTAAATTTTGTTCTCGCTTAGAAATGTGCATGTGACTCATCATAAATTATACCATGTCCAATATAATACTATCTCTATGCTCAAAAAAGCTCTTGGCAAGAAGAGATGTACCGAGAGGAGTTTTATGTAGGAGAAATAATTTCTATTTTAGATGATCGTGCAATTCATCATTTTAAGTATTTTTCCTTTTGATCAAATCAACAAGGTCAAAATACTATGATAGAATCACTTCTCAAACTTCATGCCAATAATTTGACCCATTTCAAAATTTTGGATATGTTCCTCATAAGATACATTTTCGAACTAAGTCATCGGTAGAGATTATGAAGCAAGAGAAGCTATTTCAAGTAATAACTCTTTAATAGTTCACAATCATTCATATGGATTAAATCCAAAAGATGACTGTCATGGCTCGAGTGTCCTACGATTGGTGACTTGGTGAATATTTCTTTAAACAAGATTAGATAGTCGATAATTCCTCTATATTACTAACAACAATGAACTCGAGGCAACCAACATTCAATTCTAAGTTTAAGAAAAATAATAAAGTCAATCACAATTTTAGGTTCTATTCAATTGATTAATTTCCAAAAGAAACAAAGCGAGTGTGATCAAAAATATGTTCGACGTAAAAAATTAATAAGTGCATAGAAGAAAATATAAGCATCCATTTAATTATATTTGAAAACATGATAATAGTCGTCAATCATGAGGTACCTCTCTCTATTTATTCGAATTTTATGCTCTCATATAAAATTGAAAAATTGCTTTATTGATATGATGTTAGATAGATTAGCAGGTAAGAAATTCTATCGCTTTTTAGATGGCTATTTGAGATACAACCAGATAGCCATAGCTCCTGAAGATCAAGAGAAAACAACATTCACTTGTCCTTATGGTAATTGTGCTTTTCAAAGGATGCCATTTTGGCCTTGTGACACATTAGCAATATTTCAAAGATGTATGATGGCGATCTTCACCGATATGATAGAGAATTTTCTTGAAGTGTTTATGGATGATTTTTCTATTTATGAAAATTCAGTTGATGAATACCTTAACAATTTTGCTCTTCCATTGAAAAGATGTGAAGAGATTAACCTTGTGCTTAATTAGAAAAAATGCCATTTTTTGGTGCAAGAAGGAATAGCTTTTGGTTATAAAGTTTCCAACGTGAGTATTGAAATTGACAAGGTGAAGTTGGAAACTATTGAGAAGAAACCACCTCCCACTTCGGTAAAAATTATTCTTATTTTCTTAAGGTATGTGGTGTTTTATTGACATTTTATCAAGGATTTTTCTAAAATATCAAAACCCTGTGCAATTTGCCTGAAAAGGATGTATCTTTTAAATTTAATAACACATGTCTTCAAGCTTTTAATAACCTAAAAGGAAAGTTAATTTTTGCACCTATCATAAATGTACTTGATAGGAACTCCCTTTGAGTTGATGTATGATACAAGTGATTTTGCTATTGGTTCTGTCTTAGGGCAGTGAAATGGTAAAATCTTTCGTTCAATTTATTATCCTTGTACCTAGTGGTGCACAAGTGAACTACATTACCACTAAAAAATATATGCACAAGTGAATTACACTACCACTAAGAAAATCTGTTTGTTATAGTTTTTGCCTTGGATAGGTTCTAGGTTGGCACAAGAGTCATTTTTATACTGATCACTTTGCATAAAATAATTGATTGAGAAAACAAATGCAAAGCTCAAATTAATTCATTGTGTATTGCTTTTGCAAGAATACGATTTAGAAATTCGAGATAGGAAAAGAACTAAAAATCAAATAGCTAATTGTTTATCTAGGCTAGAATCTCATGATACACCTGTTGAACCTACTCTAATAAATGATAACTTCCCGGATGACAAATACTTGCAATTGTAACTTAAGAAGTTCAGTGGTATGCTGATATTGTAAACTATTTAATATGCAGAATCATACCTTTCAAAAAAGAAAAAGTTGTTGTTTTATGTTAGAAGATACCTTTGAGATGAAGCTTTTATTTGTAGACAATGTTCTAAATACATCATGAGACGTTGGGTGCCTGAATTTGAAATGAATAATATACTTGAACAATGTCATGCATCTCTTTATGGTGGTCATTTTCAATGAGATAGAACTGCAACAAAAGTGTCGCAATCAGGCTTCAGTTGGCCCACTTTGTTTAAAGACGCTCGCTCTTTTGTTGCCAAATGTGATAGATACCAAAGGATGGGAAACATCTCCGAAGGCATGAGATGCCCTTAACAAATTTTGGAAGCTAAATTGTTTGACATTTGGGGCGGTGATTTTATGAGACTTTTTGTTCCTTCTTTTAGTAACTTGTATATTTTAATGCCAGTTAATTATATGTCTAAATGGGTTGAAGCAATTGCATTGCCCACTAATGACTTTAAGGTAGTGGTAAAATCAAAGAAGAATAATTTCTCCCAGCTTGGTTCTACTAGAGCAATCACTAGTGATGGAAGAACCCATTTTTGTAATCATAATTTTGAAGTTCTGCTATCCAGATATGGGTTAGAACATAAGATTTTCACTCATTATCATCCTCAAACTAGTGAACAGATTGAGGTGTCTAATCTAGTAATTAAATGAATTCTTAAGAAAACCATAAGTTCTACTCTTAAGCATTGGTCTAGACGGCTAGATAAGGTACTTTGGACATATAGGATTACTTATAAAATACCCATAGGAATGTCTCAATATGAATTGGTTTATGGGAAGTATATCATCTTCCAGATGAACTCGAGCATAATGCATATTGGGCTATTAAGAAACTAAACTTTAATATACAGGCTGCAGGAGAAAGGAGACTACTTCAGCATAATGAGTTGGATGAAATCTTGCTAGTATGGGCCATTTCTCATTTTTCAAGTTTTCCCTTAAAGGGTATTGGAGTTGGAAAAGGAGAGCTCGAAGAATAATATGGAAGAATCGATTTAAGCTAATGGCTCAAAGAATCAAACACCACTAGGAAGGAGTTGTTGATCGTCAACATGCCTCGATGATCTTAAACGAAGCCAACTAAAGGTGCTTAAAAGTCAAGTCGATGACTATAAATAAAGTGCTTCTTGGGAGGCAACCCAAGCTTTACTTAATATTTTTTTTTAAAATTTTTGTTTCTAGTTCCTTTTTAAACTAAAATCCTATATTTTACTTGAATTAACAATAAATCGAGGTTAATTTATATATAAAACAAGAATTTTAAGCAAAAGAGTGGGTGCAAGTGAGCCTAATTGAAGGTACGAAGAGGAGTGTCCTGTACTAGATGCGAACATGCTTAGGCATGAGTGCGCCCAATTATTGTCACTGAGGGGGCTGATGTATCTGTACTGGATGTGGACGTACAAAAGGAAATAAAAGAGGATAAGACTTCTGTACTGGGTACGATAGCGCCTAGTATCATGAACAAACGTGCAGTTGGCGGAGAACTAAAAAAGGGATATGCTAAAGTAGACCTTAAACACTCAATACATAAAATTTACCTAGCCTCTCCAGAACACTATTTACCTTCTCACCGCACCACAAAACTACTGTCCGCTAATCATCATTATCACAACTCACTTCTCCGTTGTAACTTCTCTCTCTTACTTCTTATTATATCTTTTTTCACCAAACCCAACCACCCAAAACCTATTTTCACCTGTTGCAACCACTGCCACTTTCATATTTGTCATTCGTCAAAATTACTTGCTTTTTCTAGATCTATACTGGTGTTCCTATTTGGTAACAACCCACCCTTTTTCTTGAAGTTCATGTTAGATTTTGAAGTTCTACCTACATTTCCTTTGAAGAATTTTGATTGGGAGTGTGTTAATCCATCTTTTGTGCTTGAATGCTTTTATAGGATTATGTTGCTTTATGTATAATTTTTTCTTCGAATGGTAAAGCATAATATGTAGATGGATGGATTTTTTCATGAAGATTTGGATTATTTATATCATTATCACGATTTTGTGCGTCTTCAATTACTTTACACGTGGGTTGTGTCCCCATAACTGACTTATGTGCTATTATTCAAATTAAGAACACGAGTCTGATTCCTGTTCTGCCAAATTTCTTTCTTAGCCAAGTAAACGGGTTGTGCCCTAGTTAAATTTAATATAATCATTGGACTGTCCCATTCCAAATTGCCTAATTTCTATGCTTTAGGCTGTGCCTGTATATACTTCAATTTGCCTGTTTTGACTTTTGGGTTGTGACCTAAGTGTGACCAACTTGTTACTTATATTAACTGCCTTACACTATGAGTTGTGATTGCAATAGACATATTAGGAAGAAGGGCATTGAAATGAAAGTAACTTGATGAGGATGAATCTAACCACAATTATGATAGGCATCACTTCATTGGTAAAGAGATGGAAGATTATTATATTGGGAGTATCCTAAGATGGGGTATTGTGGGAGAGAAGGGAATGACTGAGTTTGACGACATAATAGATAGTAGGCATTCGAAAGATTTCAGGGCTAAACCAGGGGTGGGGAACAAAATAATGGTGAGAGAATATTGTGCTTATCTTAAGTTCACCTATTATATCTATAAAAAGGTCATGATGAGAAAGAAAGAGGTAGATTTGGCTACACACACCATCAACGCCTATTTAGCACTCTAACCATAATCGATCCCAATAAATATAATAAGTTTACCAAACAACCACCTCTTAGAGCTTATTGGTGAATAGATCTACAAATCCCCACTCGACTGTGTCGCCAATTTAAGTAATGAGCCTGTAGGCATTCCTAGATCCTTTTTTAGCGATGAGGTGTATGATTGGTTGCGATTGATTAATGCTCGATTGTATCCATCCTCCCATCCTCTAAAGTCACTAAGGATCTATTCATCATAATATATGCCATTTTGATCGATATCTCTCCAATGTTTCATTCATAATGTCATCATAAAATATATATAGGTAGTGGTTTGTGAGTTTATATTTATCAAACCTTATTACTACTTTTTGTGCTCGAGCAGATTAGTTAATTAGCCAAGTGACGAGCTTGTTTAGCCCGAGAGCACCTTAAATGAAGAGAACCAAACCCTACCTCACCTCTTGCTGAAAGGAGAAGATGCTTCCCAAGGGCATTAGGCGTGGAGAAGCGAATGGACAAACTTAAGGAAGAGATGCAATAGTTATGTCTATAACAACAGCAATGGCGAACACTGTGGTCAGATCACATGCAAATCCCACAGGGTAGGTGTCTCTTATTTACACGAACTATCCCTATCGAGCTCGATAAACTAGCGCTGGAAGAAATAGTTACGACTAAGAGATTTGGATCCATGTTTTCCTTTTGTACTTTTAAATACATTATGTTATATTGGATAAATGTAATTAAGTTCTATATACTTATATTTAAATCATAACTTTTTTACGGCCTCCTGATGTTTTTAGGATTGAATCTAGTCACAATTATGATAGGCATCGCTTTGTTGGTAATGAAGGAGAAAACTATCGTAATGGGACTATCCTAGATAGGGTATTGTGGGAGAGAGGTGGATGATTGGGTACGATATGTAATGAGCCTATAGGCATTCCCAAATCCTTTTTAACGAGACGTGAGATTGGTTGTGATTCATTAATGCTCCATTGCATCTATCCTCCCATACCTCCGAGGTCACTAAGGATCGATCTGTTATGATATATGCTATTTTGATCGATGCCCCTCCAGATATTGGTGGTTTATTCATAATGCCATTCAGAAAAGTGCATGGGAGGAGGAGGGATTATTTATGAGTTTACATTTCTCGAACTTTATTACTACCTTTTGTGCTCGGGCAAGATTACTTAACCAGTCAAGTAACGAGCTCATTCAGCTCGAGAGCACCCTAAACGAAGAAAACTGAGCCCTAACCCCACCTTCTGCTCAGAGGAAATAGTGCTGCCATAGGGCACTAGGCATATGGGAGCAGATGGACAGATTTGAGGAAGAGATACAGTGGCTACGACTCCATTAGCAACAATAGTGGCCACTATGGGCAAATCACATGCAAATCCTATAGGATAGGTGTCCTTCATTTGTACCAACTACCCGCACTGAGCCCAACAAGCCAACACTGGAGGATATGGGCGACAACTAATAGATTTGGGTCCATGTTTTCCTTATGCTCCTTTAAATACACTGTGTTATGTTGGATAAATATAATTAACTCTTAGTGTGAACCTATGCTGCTTATAATTGCCATGTAAATATGGTCCTTCTATTTTCCTATCTCCTAATTCAGGTTTAGGGCCAAAATATTTATCGTCACTCCAATAATCCAAATAGCTATGAATCTATTCCTAATGGTTGATTCATCAATGATCTATTCTTTTTGGAAACATCCTTTCGAGAAAGGTCATGCTACCTTGGCAAGGATTTTAGCAAATCAAATCATATAAATCATGGGAGATCATCTCACTCTACGAAATAGGTAAATGGATCATTTTCTTGGATCTCTCAAACCTTCATGCTATAAAACACATAAGCCCGAAATTTGTCCACTTTAATTTGCTAAGAAATTAGGGTGAAGATCAAAGCTTATATGTTCATACACAAGGCTACCATGGATCCTCAAGTCTAAGGATTAATTATATGCACTATTGTAAGCTTAAAAGAATTCCATTGCTGATAAGCCACTAAGGCTACCTTTTGGAATTTTTTAGATTGAGTCTTTGGTGAACTTGTTCTTCTAACGAACACTTGTGAATGTGTATTGATGACGCTTCATCTTTCTTCTACAAAATGAGGAGAATCTCAAAATCATTTCAAGTAATACATTGTTGGCACAAGACTATCCAAATTATAATGTCCTTGTGTCATAAATTCTATGACTTGGAATATTTTAAGATTACGACCATAGAAACATGTTACATGACGGTCCAACCATTAGTGCCCACCATATCTCCTAGTCATATGTAATCTAGAAGACTTCATCTAAATGATTTATTAGATAAAAATAAATAATGCATGAGATGAAGATGACCATTTTACTTTAATATTAATGAAATAAGATTGTATCCAAAAGAGTAGAATAAAGCCAAAACAAATTGGCTGTGAGATATTACTTTAACAATTCTAAAGTCAAAGTACTTTTAATGGGTCACGTTCACCAATTTAAATTGAAGAGATAATTTAATTGTGTCAATTAAATTAATCAAATTAATTTAAGGTACCCACTTGAATCAAAATAAATATAGGAGACCTATGAAAGACACTTTGAAGGGAGGCCCACTTGCGTGGAGTTCAATTAATATAATTGCGTTTTATTTTGATTTAATTAAATTGAGAATAAAATTAAACGCCATGTGGATATTTAGTGGACCAATAGGCAAGAGGCAAAAGTGTGGAAGGTGTGAAGGTGGGGATCTAAAACCTTCTACCACCTTTGCCATATGGCATAGTCCATTCTTATTTAAAGGTTACATGGCTGTAAATCTAGAGTTTGATGGTCAAATTCAAGTTTTCAAATCTCCCTTTAAAATTCTAGAGTTAATTTTTTTTTTTTCATCTTCTCCAACTTCTTTCCAAAGAATGCTTTCAATCTAGCTTTAATTTTGTTCTTAAGTATAAGACAACTAAAGGTGTGTTAGTCATCTTTGGAGATTTTCTATTTTAGAGATTGAGAGTGACCACCATCTAGTATCGAAGATTTGTAAAAGTTGCATCTAAGCTTCAATGTTTTCGATCAAAGCAAGATGAATCAAAGTGTTGATTCCTTTTGAAGATTTCTTCCACTTTTTGGAGTTTTCAATTGGA
Organism: Handroanthus guayacan; assembly: GCA_014898755.1. Classification (NCBI taxonomy): domain Eukaryota; kingdom Viridiplantae; phylum Streptophyta; class Magnoliopsida; order Lamiales; family Bignoniaceae; genus Handroanthus; species Handroanthus guayacan. Next base: position 83,918 of record JACFYI010003726.1, read on the forward strand.
GAATTTGAAGATCCAAGAAGCTTGATTGAAGATCATTTTCAAATCAAGGTTTGGCAAGGAGGATCGAAACTATGGAGTAGAAGATTCAAGTGTTGAATCACTTTGATCATCAAGGTTTTGAGTTACATTTTTGTCTCTAGATCTAAATTCTATTTGGCATAAGTTTGATCTTATGATGATCTCCTACAAATGATGTAATCTTAACATTTAATTGTTGAATTTTCATTTCTGTTGCACTTGAATTATTGTTTTGAGATCATCTCTATCACCTTCAAATTCATCCCACTTAACTAAACAATTTGGGACGTTGGCATGTTTAAAAGGTCAAAAATCCCAATCACCCTGCACAATCACCCCCTTAACCAACCCATCTCTAAGAGAGATAGCGATGCTCTTCTTCGATTGCTAGGATTTGTTGGGTTGACCTTGCATTGGTGGTTGAGAAGTTACTGCAGTACCGGTTAATGAGGAAATAGGAATTTCAATCATATTACTATCCTCAGATCGTTTATCAATAACATGGGCTGTACTTAATTGTCTTATATCATTTGAATTGGCAATGGTGGCCCATATCGACCCTTTACCTTTAGAATAAATTGTATTTGTGATATCACAAAGTAGATTTAGGCTAAGAATCTCTTTTCTTTTGGAAAAAGGCTTTTGTGCCCTATCTCCTATAACTAGTAGTAGGCCTTGGGCTTTTTCATTTTCCTCTGTGAACCTAGTACTAGTATTCTCAGCTCTGCCAATTTCTGGTTGGCCCTTTTCTAAAGCCTGATTGTTAGAAATATTCTAAATCTCATCAGAAGCTTCCCCTCATTGTAGAGCTAAACTAGGAGTTCTATGCAATTGATCTCCTAGGATCTTGGAGCAAAATTCAGGATTTAATTCTTCTCTATCACTGTGATTTGATTGAGTTCTATCTAATCTAAGATTTTTGGAGATGTTACCTAAGGATAAATAGTTGTCTAAACTATCCGTTTTTTTCCTTGTCATTTCCAAACCAAGTTATGTGAACTAAGAATAAGAGCTTGATGAACTGGGAGTCCAATTTTGGCTGGATGGAACCATTGCCAGAGGCCATATAGCAAATGGATGAGATTTTTCAGAATCAAAATCACGATGATACTGTCTCTCACAATGTTGCATAACCTATCCCAACATTCAACACAAATAGCAAAAATTTGGCAGGCATTCATATTGAAACCTAATGACACAAAACCATCCCCCCGAGCATTTAAGACACATAATCTGCAGTAAAGGTTTCAATATCGAAATACGAACTTTAATTCAAAGGAAATCAAAATGACTAATGTTCTATTATCAAGATCCACATCCTTCAATGTTCATAGTTTATTCCTAATAAGTTGAGCAATTTCTTTCATCATCTTTGAAAATAGAAGCCCCCAAACCTCTATATAGAAGTCACATGTATCCAAATCTTCCTCAAGAGGGTCCTGTCTAGACTAAATTCCCGAGAGTAGCAAAACATGCTTTTCAAAGGACCAAGGGCATCCTTCCAAAGCGGGTCCCTTATCACAGGTATGACCAAATGTCTAGAGCATGCGACCACTATGTTTAATAGCCATAATCCAACTAGGATTGATAATTTAGATAACAATTAGCAGAATGCCTCAAAATTGAATGTTTTCGATGTCAAGTGCTGCCATAGAAACACTAATTCAAGGTCTAAATATGTAACATTCCAATCAGCTTCAAGGATAACTATTTTCTTGTCCTAGTCCTTTAATAAAACTAGGTTCTCTATCAAATTATCCATGCCAAACTCCATAAGGGATGATTGAGGAAAAGGAACCATAAATGCATCGGATGCACATAGAGGAACCTACAAAGACAAAATCAACAAACACTAGAAAAAAGGTTAAAAGCAAATGACATGAGAGAAAAGTAATGGAACAAAAATAAGGGAAAAGAAAGGACCTGGATGTTGATAAGAGAGACACGGAAAAGGAGAATAAAACCAAGAAAACTTTGTGCATAGAACTCACTATAACAAGATTAGGACACAAATTTTCAATGGTTAAGGTAGGAACGAAAAAAGAACCACTCATACCCACACTCCAATAATGGAGAAGGGGTTACTCCTACAGAGAGAGACAGAGGCACTCTCAAGGAGATAGATTAATCATATATAACAAGATTTTTGTTTATTTGATTAATAATATAACTAGACAAAATTTGCACATAAATGAATCAAGCTCGAGTCAAATTTTGAAGAATTTTTAAATTCAAGCTAGTTCGAACAAGAATTATAGAGCCCAAGCTCCAGCTTGAATGCAACGAACTTGTAAAATTAAGCACGACCTCAAGCTCAAACCACAATTATTGAGCTTGAACTCATTTACCAAAAACAATATTTGAATTGATTTGATTTTTTTATTATTTTACATGTTATTATTATGATTTGACTTTATCACTGTTATACTTTATCAATCAGTTAATTACATATTGTTCAAATTTTCACTATTATTAATAATAATAATAATAATAATAATAATAATAATAATAATAATAATAATAATAACTAGTAGTAATAATGTAACTATTAATATATTTCTTCATTAAGAATTTCAATTTGACACTTATATAAAACTACTACAAAAAATCACTTCATTTTTAATCAAAATAATATATTATTAGTTGTAACGCTTACACCTAGAGCATCCGCCCCTAAGCCGAGACGTTACTGAAAGAGGGAGTTTTAAAATACTAAATAACCCAAGATCAAATTCTTTATTCCTCTCCAATGTCAAAATTTTCAATAGTATATGTGAATCCAAGCTTGCAAAGTACTATTAAGAAGTACATTTTAGTCTAAAATAAGTAACCCAAAAGGCTAATGGCTAAAATCACCTCAAAGTCCTTGAACAAAAACTTTCAAACCTAATTACCTATACATGATAAGATAAACAGTAAATTCGAATCATTTCGCAAGCGATTATGGCTAGGGCTAGATGTGTGTAGGGCAAAAGAAGATGAAGGCTAAAAGATAAGCCAAGAAATAATGATGATAGAGTCTAAAAATTCAAGAGGTTAGGTTTAATAAGTAACACAATAATATTGATAAGGCTGAATGAGTTATTTGGTGGATTTGTCATCCTTATTACTTCAACATTATGAACAATTCTTATCCCTCGAACATTCTCAATTCTTGAGGGGCCACTCAAGGGGATCATGAAGAATGATCGACTACGTGCCATAGACCAGTTCCCTGAAAAACCTACTTTTAGACAATTGTGAAACTGTCTAACAATTGAAAAACCCTACAGCAAACTGACTGATGGTCCAATGATTCCAGTGTTCTCATCGATGGCTTCAAGGCCCAATAACCAATAACATTTAGGTTTCAATAGATAACAATAGTATCAATCATTCGATTTAAACAATAATTGATCAATATTGAACATAATCATTCGATTCAAGCCTTATTGAATATAATCAATCGATTCATGGACATTTAAAATATCATATTAAACTCAAAATAGTATTTCAACATTTAAGAATAAATGTTGTATAAAAGAAGCTTTCAAAATTTTATCTGAGAGTGAGTTTTGTAAAGAAAAGCTCAAAACATCACTTGGGAGCAAATTTTATACAAAAGAAGTTCAAAATATCATTTAAGATTGAATTTTTGTGCAAAGAAGCTTGAAATTTAAGAAACCTTTGTTATATGGCAAAAGATTTTTGAAATGACAATTATCAAGTAAAAACAAGTTAGAAACTTTCGTTAAATGGCAAAAGATTTTTAAAATGACAATTTATTTTTCAAATAGCAATTATCAAGTAAAAATAATTTTCCAAAGAGGAATTAATAGTTTTTTTAATAATGTTTTAGTCAATGAAACTCGATAAGAAAATGGATTAAGATCAAGTTCAAAATGTTCAAAATTTCAAGATATTAGCAAGGATGCTCAACAATTTATCAAGAAATCAAGATCATATGCCAAGCCAAAGGTAGGGACAGCCATAATAACTTAGCTGAAGCCCTTGCACATAACGATTACGTTTCCAACTAATTTTTCTCATGCACTTAGTCAATCTATCATCATCAAAATTTCGTCAAAACATACCAAAACTGGAGCCTAAAGATTAGACTTAGTACAAGAGTATAATTCATAAAATTCAACACCTAAAATCTATAATTCTATTTCCTGGCAATTAGATTCTTGACAAATTGTTTGAATAGATTCTAATAATTTTAACAAGGCATTTTACCTCTATAAATATTCTAGCTTGACGAGCTTTTTAACAATGGCTTTTGATCGATAATCCAATGGTCAGATATTTGTCTATACCTATTTTTATACCACCCTTGCTACTGCCATTATTTCCCGGCAGACCTAGCAGGCCAGATTCCACCAACCTTTTTGGAGATTTTTCTCCATATTATTTAGTGATTCTTGATTGTAAAATTATCTATTTTTGATGAGGTTTTTAATAGTATATTATAATAGCCAATTTGGTAAGGAAAAGATAGGTTTCCAAGCTTTGAAAATTGAAGATGTTGCAAAGTAAGTGAGGTACCCGCGAAGAGAGTGTGTGTTTTGTGTGTGTGGAAGAAATGGCAAGAACCCTTCTCCTATATATAAGTTTGGATTAGGGACTAAATTGTAAAGAAAAGAGGAATTAGGAGTTAATTTGCAAAGCAAGAAAGTTGAGATGGAAGGATGAGATTTTGCGAAAATATGGAGATATTGTGGATGGATGAGATTTTGCCAAAGTTTACATGTCTTGTTCCAATCAAATTTTCCCAAAAATGAAGGGAAAAATGGCTTCAGTTGATTGGTGCAAATAAAGAGGTTGAGGTATAACTTAAAAAGAGGAATGATTTGGCACTATGGGAACTTTGCTAACAATTCTCTCATTTATCTTTTAACCCCCCAAACTTTATATTCTTTTTCAATTACGTCCCTCACATTTATCAATCTTATTTTTATCCCAATATTTTATAAAATTCTTCATTTAAGCCCCCTTTTTTTTCAAAATTAAAAATCTAGGGTGTTACATTAGTTCTTATTATTACCAATACACTTATAAATATTTTAAAGTATAACAACATAAAAGTTCATCAGTTGGTCCACAAGTATTTGAACTAAAGCTCATCTCATTAATTAAACAGCCCAAATTTAGGAAGTTCGTGCTTAGAAACTTAAGCTTAAGTCGAGCATTAATCGAATGGGATCATTAAACTCATAAGTCAGCCTACCTCATCTTACACCTTTAGACAAAAGATGTATAATTCAACTCTTTCAAAAGCGGTAAAGGATTGTATGAATAAGAGGTGGGCATGAGATCCAGGAAATAAGAACAAAGATTATGAATAATTTGAATCAATTCGAAGCAGATATTGTTCAAGTTTATTTTAGTTTAGTTTGAGTTTTGATGTAGATTTAGCAACAAATTTTAATCAAATTGATTTTGACTTGATTCAAGTAAATTGATTTATCTCACATATTTCTTATTTCTATCAATCAAATCAAACATGTATGACATGAATATTTTAATTATTTTGCATGTATTTTAATTACTTGATTTGCTAATTAAATGTTGGTATCAACTCGAATACAAATAGCTTGATTTACTTCCTAGTTCACTATTCTATGCAAAATCCTCTACGTGAAGATCAATCACCAAATCTTTCAAACTTGACTCAAGATCTTCAAACTTGATCAACACTCGAATGATTTCTCCAAAAGAGCGTCAAGGTTGCTACAACTTGATTTCTTCCATATCAATCCAATTCTTTAGGTGCACACCACTAGAAACCTCAAGTGAAAATTCATCTAAAGATGATCCACACTCCACAAGATGAATCAAAACTCAAGAAATAAGAAAGTTAAAACTCCTCAACTTCATAGAGAAGTTAAGTGGGAAAGAGAGAGCACAGAATTTTGAGGGAGAAGAATTAAAATAGCTTTATTGCCAACAACTTGGAG
>JACFYI010003726.1:97758-128174 GCA_014898755.1 Handroanthus guayacan
TGCAAAAATTGCCTAAATTGGTTTTAGGCAAGTGGGATATAAATTGTCCCCCCTTCACACTTTCAATATGCTTGGCCGAAAATTCAAAGAGAAAAATTTGAAAATTGTTTTGAAAATTCTCTCTCCCTCCAAGTAACTTCCTTTTCATCTTTTCCATTAGATCTTCACCTTTAAACTCTGATCTAACCAAAAGTTTGGAAAGATTAAAAAGAGAAAGTGTGGATCTAACATCAAAGTGTGAATCCACACCAAAGTCAGAAGAATTAAGTGGTGATTCTCCCCTAGCTCATGGCATTGTGGAAATTTTGGGAAAGGATTTTTGGATTCTTCATGATCCAAGGAGAATTGAAGATTTTTTTCAAGTTGTGGATTGGCTATAATGAAGAATTAATCAAGGATCAAAGAATTGATCAAGATCAAGGAAAGGAGGAATCGGTTTCTCTTATTCTCACGGCTGATTTGGTTTTGTAATTGAATCCAGGTAACTCTCTTGCCTTTAAATCTAGATATATGCTTATATGGTGATCCTTGAAGATTTAGGCTATCTATTCATTGTTCATGAATATTATTTTGCATTTTTTCCATTGCAATTTTGATTGATTATGTCATACCTTCACTTTCAAGTGGTATCCGAGCCAAATATATAAGCTTGATTTAGATTTTGTTAAAACATTATTTCATGTTATGGATTGATGTTAAATTTGATGGTCTTGATTCAATTTGATGAATTAGACATCATCAAATGCTGCTTGTGGCTTGGATTTGTTGAGATCATATGATGATTTATACTAGATTTGGATTTAACATGTTTTAGATTCAATTTGATTGAATGTTGGAATTGTTGATGATGATTTTGAAGTTAGATGTGGAATTAATGTTATTGATTGAGATCAATTATTTTAAAATTGTTTGAAGACTCATAGGAGATTAATATACATGTATTTGATTGGATCTAATATGATTTGGATAAACAATTACATAAATTAGAGCATGAAAAACATGTTAAGAACATGTTCTATTTTTCGGAAAATCATGTGCATGACCTCTCTGAAATGATCAGTTTTGGTGCCCTATATAATTTTATTTTGGGGCTCTTTAATTTTCTGAATCATCGACCATGTGTTGGGAACCTTTGGTTCAAATTTGGTAATTTTGGAGTCAAGAAGAATTTTCTAAAAATTCTTGAATAAGCACTGCCAAACAGACCTGAGAGTATTGGATCTGTGCACTTACCCTACTGTAATCGAGATTTTTCATGCTCTAATTGATGTTGTTTTTCTGCTGGGAACATGTGGTTTAAATTTGATGATTTTTGGAGTTAAGGAGAATTTTATAAAAAAATTTGAATAGGAGCTGCCAGTCAGACCTAAGAATCCGTGAAGAAGTAGTTTCTTGATGTTTTGATCCAATTTTTGATGTGATTTGATCTCTTATAGTGTTTTAAATTATTTCCAAGGTGTCAGTGGATTTTTGGAACTTTTAGGTGATTTAAAACTAAGTTTAATTCCATATTTAATTGATAAATTATATTAAAAAAATTTTAGTGGTAAACCAGTGACATTTGATGCACTTGTTAGCCTTTAATTATATGTTCATGTGATAAATATTTAATTAATTGTTGTTTATTTAATTTCAAGTATTTATGTGATGGATGTTTAATGTTGAATGAATGTATGAGATGATTGTGAGCTTTATTAAAATGGTTTTAATAGTTGATTATTATTGATTGCGTTTGTAATTAAATGAGACTTGCATGCCTCATTTCCATCTTGTAATGAGAGTATATTTAGGATGGTGAGGTTTTCTTTTTCTTTTGATTGAAAGCCATGTATGCATGGTATATCTTGTAATCAAGAAGAAAAAGATAAAGGACTTCAAGACATGAAGGCCATGTATGCATGGTGATGCATATATAATAGATAGGATCTATTCATTTAAGTACTCACTTAAATCGCTAAGTAACGCACTAATTGCTCTAAGTGCATTATTTAGTCAAAGGCTCATAATCATCTACCTTAGGAGTATGCTACGTTGTTTTATTTACTTATTTATATTTATTGTCTTTGTGAGGTATGGTGATGCATGCTTAGAATAGATAACCCAAATAAAAGTAAATAAAACATTGATGACGTCTTGGCAATTTCTCAAAAACCCTCACTTAGAAAGTCTAAATATTTTTCGCAAGAAAAATTATATTAAATTATAATGGACAAATTAAATTCAATTTAATGTTCCACGCCTTCCACCAATAAGTAAGTGATATGAGATACTATCGGGTGGGTACATTAGCTACGGCTCGTGGAATGTGCCTACTTGAAAAGCTATGATAACTACTTTAAGCATGTGATGCTCTTTTAATTAATTTGATTATGGTAGTGGTTAGTCTCGTGGGATGACCATAATTGAGTTAATTATAGAGAAGGATTAGTGGGTCAAATTTAACATCAATTAGCATAGATGACTACACCTCGTGGGTCTATACAAAAGATGAGGTAGAATAATTTTAGGGATTGCATAGTTGATACAATTGGTAAAGTAAGTTGCCTATTTAAGGAATTATTTGTAGATAGCTGAAAGTGAAGGTTAGGCTAAATTACATAAAAAAAATGCAGCGAAAATAAACATTCATCAATATAAATCAATGCCTAAACCTTCAAATGATCCTTATATGCGCATAAAATTTAGATTTGAGGAGAGAAAATCAACTTTGATGTAAAGAAACCCAAGCTTGGCCAAACACTCCTTGTGATACGAAAAACTTAATCTCTCACTTTAATCGACTCTTGATCCACTCCAAGCTTGATTGATCCAACCAAGGACTCAATCAAATCTTTAATTTCTCTTCAAAACTTAAAGAACCGAGGCTTGATTTGCTTGGACCTAAAACTTTGATGTTCCAAACCTCAAATTGCCATGAGCTACCTCCAAACCAAGTAGATTCTCACCTCTAATATAGTTCCACTCTTCCCCTTTGGATTATTGCTTTAAATCTTTGGTTAGAAGGAAGATATAAGTATAAATCTATGGAGAGAATTAGGAAGATGAAGAGAGAAACTGGAGAGAAAATTTCAACTGTAATTTTGATCTCAAAAGTGAGGAGGTTGTTTAGGGGTGGTTACGGAGTGGTCTTTAAAGTGTAATCCTTGCCAACTAATCATTTTAATTGGCAATGTGATTTTGGAGGGAAGAATCTAAATTCTTCTCTTTAAAATATCTTAACCTACTTGGCATTCAAGTTTGATAATCTATGCGGCATTTTAATTAACAATTAATTAAAATGCTATATGGACTCCAATTAACTTTAAATACGTATTATAATTTTTCTCCTTAATTAAATTGTCTTCTTGAATTAATTAATTCAACTATTGAAATTAATTGAATTAAATTAATCATTAATTTAATTAGAATAATTTGACTCTTCAAATTAAACTATTCAAAAGGACCAATTTTGACTTTAGTCAAATATTTTGACTTTTAGTCAAAATTCTCTTTTTTTTGCCTAAATCTAATTTAGATGATTTTCTTTAATCTAATTAGACAATCTTCATTAAATTCATACCGTGACTAAATCGAGGAAGGCGTGTGACCTATTAGGTTTATTAATTAATTAGACATGGGCTCGTAACTTTTACGATTCATGATTAATTAAACAATTCAATTAATCACTCATAGAATTACTCTCTATTAATTCTAAAGTACCCAATCTCCATAGTCGATGTCTAACCATAAGCCCATGGAGCCCAATTTATTAGTAAATTAATTGTGGTGTAAGCCTCATCTACTTACGCGTGTCGTGCAAATACGGTCCCTTTGTTTTCCATCTCCCGATTGTAGCCTAGGGCTAAAATATTTTCGGTATCCCCAATAGCCCAATAACTATGCATCTAATCTTAATTATTGATTTGTTTGTGTCCTCGACTTTGGAAACTCCTTTCCAAATTGACACACTATCTTGTGCAAGGATTTTTTTGAATCGCATCATCATAGAAAACATAGGAGATATTCTCATTCATCAAGATGAGAAAACAGATGTTTTATTGGAACTCACAAACTTCTATGCATAGATGGCTTGCACCCAACGTGCGCCTCATGTGATCCGCTAATAAGTGATCTAGATACATGTCAAAGAACAAGGACCTACCATCTGGTTACCATGGTCCCTCAAGTCTAAGGACTAATTATATGCACTATCGTTAGATAGAGAATGATCTATCACCGAATGTCACTACGGCTATCTCATATAATTCTCTATATTGGGTCTCTCAGTGAACTTGTTCTTCTAACAAGCACTCACTAACATGCATCGGTGTCAACTACACTGATTACCCATGAAATGGGGCAATAATTCAACTCCTTAAATTATGCATCGCTAGTGCAAGTCTGTCCGAATCTAAGATGTCCTCATGTCAAAAATTCTACTACTTGGAGAATTTAAGATCATGACATCTGGAAATTAATTTCATGATCACCATATATACGTGACCTAGTCGCATAGCCTTAATAATCTAGAGAACTTTTTCCATATCGATTATTGATGAGACAATTCACGATGACATGAAGAAGATGGCCATTTCATTCATATTGCAAAAATAAGATCGTTTACACAAGAGCAGTTATTACTAGACAAATCTAATTGGTTGCGGGGCACAACTTTAACAATCTCCCACTTACCCTAAAGCCAATTACTCATAGTTCTCAGGCCCATCTTCTCAAAATGTCTTTCAAAGACCTTCCAAGTACGTCGTTTAGTTAGTGGATTTACTATATTCTCTTCTGAGGCAACTCATCCCACTCTTATGTCGCCTTTATCAATGATCTCTCGAATTAAATGATAATGCCCCATTATATGCTTGGATTGCTGATGAGATCTTGGCTCCTTTACTTGTGCGATGGCTCCATTGTTGTCGCAGAAGATGACAATGGGCTCGGCCATACTGGGAACTATATCCAACTCTTAGATAAAGTTTTTCATCCAAATACCTTCTTTTGTAGCATTTAATGCTGCTATATATTTTGCCACTATGGTGGAATCGACGATGGTATCTTGCTTGGAACTCTTCCTACTTGCTGTGCCACCATTTAGACAAAATATAAATCCAAAAATGGCTTTGTTGTCATCCACATCGGATTGCAAACTAAAATTCAAAAACCCTTCTAGTTTCAATTCTCTGCAGGTATAAACGAGAAATAATTTCTTAGTTCTTCTCAAGTACTTCAAAATTGTCTTTATGGCACTCCAATGATTTTCACCGGGGTTGGATTGAAAGCAACTCATAACATTTAGAGCATATGCTGCATTTAGTCTCGTACACAGCATCGCATACATTATACTTCCTATAGCAGAGGCATGAGATATGCCAAACATCCTACTTATCTCTTTTTCTATCTTTGGAGTCATAGACTAAGAAAGTGTAATCCGTGTCTCATAGGAGGGAGCCTTCTCAAAACCACTTTAATATTTTATCTATGCACGGACTTTGGGAGAGCCCTAGTAATCTTTTTTATCTATCTCTATAGATCCATATTTCTAATGCAAAAGATGCCTCTCCCAAATCTTTCAAGAAGAATTGTGTAGATAACCATGTTTTAGTATACTCTAATGCTCCCACCTCATTCCCAATAAGTAGGATGCCATTTATATAAAGCACTAGAAACTATACCATGCTCCCAATATATTTCTTATACACACAACGTTCATACACATTTTTGATAAAGTCAAACCCTTTAACTGTCTCATCAAAACGTATGTTCCAATTTCGAGATGTTTGCTTAAGTCCATAAATGGACCTTTAGAGCTTGCAAACCTTTTGCTTACTCCCACTAGATGTGCAACCCTTTGGTTACTCTATATAAATTTATTTATCGAGATTACCATTAAGAAAAGTGATTTTCACATCTATTTATCATATCTCATAGTCATAATATGCAGTTATGGCACGCAAAATCCTAATGGACTTAGGTATTGCAATAAGCGAGAAGGTTTCCTCAAAGTCTATGTCGGTCGTTGGGTATATCCTTTAGCCACCAATCTTGCCTTATAGGTCACAATTTCTCCATTGACTCCCAGCTTGCGCTTGGAGATCCATTTGCATCCAATGGGTACTATACCCTCTAGTGGATCGACTAAAGTCCAAACTTTATTGGATTACATGGAGTCCATTTCAAACTGCATAACTTGTTGCCAGTGTCTCGAATTCATGTCTGACATGACTTTGTCATACGCCTTTGGATTGCTATCCAAGTGACCGGTCTCATGAAGAAATTCGAACCTTTCAATCTCTTTCTTGATTCGGTCAGACCTTTTGGAAAGTCATGTGCTTTGAAGTTCATTTGCTTTTATTGGTTGTAGATTTTTTACTTGATGGTGAACTTCATCAAGCTCCACTACTTCTCATTTTCTATCTAATAGAAAATCCTTCTCTAAGAAGGTAGTGTCCTCGAAACAAACACCTTTTGCTTTGATGGATCATAAAAGTAATACCCCGCAAACTGTTTAGGATAACCCACAAATTTGTACAAGGTGAATCTAGCATCCAACTTATCTTTCACTAATCTTCTGACATACGCAAGAGACCCCCATACCTTCAAATAAGAATACAATGGCACTTTACTATACCACATCTCATGTGGCGTTTTGGGCACCAAGTTAGAAGGTACCATGTTTAGTAACTTTGTTATCGTTTCAAGGGCATAGCCCGAAAATGAAAGAGGAGGTCCGTGAAACTCATCATAGATCGTACCATATGTCTAATAAGGTATGATTTCTGCATTTTGCCACACTATGAAACTGTGGTGTAGCAAGTGGAGTCCACTTGTGGGAGAATCCCATTCTCTTATAGATAACCAAGAAACTCATCAGTCAAGTATTCACCTCCTCGATCGGATCGAAGAATTTTTATACTTAGTTCGAGTTGTTTGTTTCTCCACTTCATTCTTATACACCTTGAACATTTCAAAAGTTTTGGACTTCTTTTTCATAGGAAACACCTATCCAAAATGTGTATAATTGTCGGTAAATGTAATGAAGTAATTACCACCTTGAACACTAACTTTTAGTGGCTCGCACACATTCGTGTGAACAAGTTCTAACGATTTGGCGGCACGCTCCGGTTGTCCAATAAATGGTGACTTAGTCATCTTTTCTTTTAAACAAGACTCGTAAGTCGGTAACTCCTCAATGTCACTTATAAAAAGTGACCCAACTGACTTATCTTATTCTTGGAAATATGCATAAATCTAGCATGCCACAAGTATGCTTGGTTATGGTCATCTAACTTTCTTTTACTCTCTTGTTAAATTTGTAATAATGTAAAGTTAGAATACAAGGTATAAAGCCCATTTGTTAGTGTATCGATAGCAATTAAAGAACCATCTTTAGAAAGAAAACACTTTTCATTCTTGCAAGAAAATTCATAAATTTTTTTATCCAATATGGGGATTGAAATGATATTTTTTAATAAGACGGTTCAAAGAAACAATTATTCAATTCTAACTTTCGATTATCACAAGCTAAAGTAACTAGGCCCGAGGCTTCGACATCAATTGTGTTACCATTTTCCATCCTAAAACTCATATCCCCTTTACTTAGTTTTTTGGGCCTTTGCATCCCCTGCAACGTCTTGCAAAGGTGAGAACTACACATGGTATCAAATACCCATGTATCACTGTTAATAAAAAAATTAACTTCAACAAAGAACATATCATTTTTCAAAGAAGCCAAATACTTCTTACAATTCCTCTTTCAATTCCCAACTTCTCTACAATAAAAGTATTTGTCCTCCTTAGTATTAGCTTTCTTCTTAATTTCACTCGATGGTTTTAAAACTTGTTTTCTTTTTAGAAGATGAACTTTTCTTCTTCTTTTTCCCTGCCTTACCCTTGCGGGTCTTTGAAGTTAAAGCAACTAATGCCATCTTATCTTTCTTCATAGTAGACTCGGCCGTGACAAGTATATTAACAAGTTCGTTAACCATCACATCGAGTTTACTCATGTTGAAATTCATGACAAATTGGTCAAATGAGCTTGGCAATGATTGAAGAATTAAATCTATATATAGATCATTATCCATAACAACATCAAGTTTCCCGAACTTTTCAATTAAAGAGATCATTTTTAAACCATGCTCATGAACACTTGATCCTTCAACCATTCAGGCCTTGAACAATTACTTGGAGGTCTTATAACGTTCATAACACGTTTTGCCCCTAGTATAACTCCTAGAAGTGCATATCTATCTCACTAGCATGCTTTATGTGCTCGTGAAACTTTTGAAGTTCACTTGAAATTGATGCCAATATCCGACATTAGGTTTGAAGATCATCTTCCCGCTAATGATTGATGGTTTCTTGCACGTCTTCCATTGCATTATTGGGGATGGTGTTGGGAGGACTTTGAGTCAATAAATAAGTTTTCTTTTTGGAATCAAGAACAATTTTTAGATTTCTAAGCCAATCACTATAGTTGGGACCGATTGAGTTTATTAGCTTCCAAAATATTGGATAGTGGATTTTTAGCCATTTGAATTTGTTGATTTCAAAAATCTACAAAAGCAAAGAAGAGAATATAAGTATTTATTTGTGCAATATAGTTAAACATGATATAGTCTTCTATCATGAGTTACCTCCTATTATTTTCTTCAAATTTTATGTCCTCTCATAAAATTTGGGAAATCATATTTCCTAATGGATTTTAGGGCCCTTAGAAATTATTCATAGATCCACGAGATGTAGCCATCTATAAATAACTCGTTAGGTAGGTAACTAACCTTACCAATTGCATCATCGATGTAACCCCTAAAATATTTTGCTTTATCATTCGTATAAATCCACGAAACGTAGCCATTTATACTATTTGATGTTAAGTTTGACCTACCAATCCTCCTTTACAATTAACTCAATTATGGTTATCCCACAAGACGTAGTCAATGCCATAATCGAACTAATTAAAAGAGCATTACATGCTTGAAGTAACGATCATAGCTTTTCAATTCGGCACATTCCACGAGACATAGCCAAGATACCTACTCGATAACATCTCATGTCACATACTTATTGCTGGAAAATATAGAACATTAAATCCAACTTAATTTGTCCATTATAACTTAATATAATTTTTCTTGCGAAAAATATTTAGACTTTTTAAGTGAGGGTTTTTGAAAATTTGCCAAGGTTTCATCAATGTTTTATTTACTCCTATTTAGGTTATCTATCCTAAGTATGCATCACCATACATTACAAAGATAATAATCATAAATAAGTAAATAAAATAACCTAGCATGCTCCTAGGGTGGATGATTATGAGCCTTGACCAAATAATACACTTAGAGCCATTAGTGCATTACGTAGTGATTTAGGTGAGTAATTAAATGAATAGATCCTATCTATTATATATGCATTACCATGCATACATGGCCTTCATGTCTTGAGTTTCTTCATCTTTTTCTTCTTGATTACAAGATATACCATGCATACATGCCCTTCAATCAAAAGAAAAAGAAGACATCACCATCCTAAATCTACTCTCATTACAAGATGAAAAGGAAACATGCAAGTTCCATTTAATTACAAACCCAATCAATAAATCAATTTATTAAAATCATTTTAATGAGGCTCATAATCATCCTATATATCCATTCAACATCAAACATCCATCACATAAATGCTTGAAATTAAATGCACAAAATTAATTAAACATTCTTCTCATGAACATATAATTAAAGGCCAACAGTGTATCATATGCTACTGTTTTGTCACTTGAAGTTGTTTAATGTAAATTATCAATTAAATGTGGAATTAAGCTTGGTTTTAAATTACCTAAAGATTTCTAAAACCCACCAACACCTTGGGGATAATTTGAAATACTATAGGAGATCAAATTACATCAAAATTTGGATCAAAATATCATTAGAATTTTAAGTGGTAGATTCAAAATTAGCCACGGGTCTCATCAATAGTCCCCATTGAAAAAAACTCTAATAAATTCTCCTTAATTCCAAAAATCATCAAATTTGAACTAAAGGTTACCAACTCATTGTAGATGGCTCAAAAAATCAATAAGAACAAAAAAAAATCAATTAGAGCACGAAATAATTTTATATCCGTAAGGTCAGTGCAGAGTGTAATCTACTCTCCGGTCTGATTGGCAGTGCATATTCAAAGATTTTTAGAAAATTTTCCTTGACTCCAAAAATTACCAAATTTAAACCATAAGTTTCCAACACATGGTGATGATTCAAAAAATCAAGGTGCATAAAAACAAAGTCATATAATGCACAAAAAAGGATCAAACCCAAGAGGTTACTGCACTTGGTTTTCCAGAAAGTTCAACATGTTCTCAACATGTTTTTCATGCTTTAATTCATGTAATTTTTTGTCCAAATCATACTAGATCCAATCTAATACATCTACATTGATCTTCTAAGAGTCTTAAAATAATTAATTACAGTAATAAACATTAATTCCACATCCAACATCAAGATCAAGATCAACACCAACAACTCTAACATTCAATCAAATTGAATTCAAATCATGCTAGATCAACATATAGCATCAACTATCACATAATTCACATAGATCCAAGTCACACACATGATCTAGTGACCTCTAATTCATTAGATTGAATCAAGATCACTAAATCCACATAAATTAATGTTTTAAAGAATCTTAAAAGTAGCTCATATGCTTTGGCTCAGATACCATTTGAAATTGAATGTTAGGCTAAATTAAATCAAAAATGCAGCGGAAATAAATATTCATCAACATGAATCAATACCTAAACCTTCAAAGGATTCTGATATGAGCATAGAATTTAGATGTAATGAGAGAAAACTAAACTTGATGTAAAGAAACCCAAGCTTGGTCGAACACTCCTTGTGATCCAAAAAACTTGATCTCTCACTTTAATCAACCCTTGATCACTCCAAGCTTGATTGATCCAACCAAGGACTCAGTCAAATCTTCAATTCCTCTTAAAAACTTCAAGAACTGAAACTTGAATTGCTTGGACTAAAAAAATTGATGTTCCAAACCTCGAATTGCCATGAGCTATCTCCAAGGTATGATCAACTTTTGGATCTTCCAAACCAAGTGGATTCTCACCTCTATTGTAGATCCACTCTTCCTCTTCAAATAATCACTCTAGATTTCTGGTTAGATGAAAACTCTAAGTATAAATCTATGGAGAGAATTGAGTAGATGAAGAGAGAAATTCGAGGGAAGATTTCAGTTGAAATTTTGGTCTCAAAAGTGAGGAGGCCAAAATGTTTAGGGGTGGTTATGGAGTGGTATTTAAAGTGTAATCCTTGTCAACTTAGATGCTTAATATCTTGGCCTACTTAGCATCCAAGTTGGATAATCTATATGGTATTTTAATTAACAATTAATTAGAAGGCTACATGGACTCCAATTAACTTTAAATACCTAATATAAATTTCCTTCTTATTTAAATTAGCTTCTTGAAACTATTAATTCAACTATTAAAATTATTTGAATTAAATTAACCATTAATTTAATTAGAATAATTTGACTTTTCAAATTAAACTATTCAAGTGGACCAATTTTGACTTTAGTCAAATATTTTGACTTTCAATCAAAATTCTCTCTTCTTTTGCCTAAGTCTAATTTAGACGATTTTCTTTAATCTAATTAAACAATCTCGATTAAATTCATACCTTGACTAAATCAAGGAAAGTGTGTGACCCATTAGATTCATCAATTGATTAGACAGAGGCTCGTAACTTTTACGATTCATGATTAATTAAACAATTCAATTAATCACTCATAGAGTTACTCCCTATTAATTCTAGAATACCCAATCTCCATAGTAGATATCTAACCATAATTCTATGGAGCCCAATTTATTAGTGAATTAATTGTGGTGTGAAACTCACCTACTTGCGCGTGGTGTGCAAATACGATCCCTCTGTTTTTCATCTCCCGATTGTGGCCTAGGATTAAGACATTTTCAGCGTCCCCAGTAGCCCAATAATTATGCATCTATTCTTAATGATTAATTCGTTTGGAGTCTCAACTTTAGAAAGTTCTTTTCAAATCGACACACCACCTTGTGCAAGAATTTTCTTGAATCGAATCATCATAGAAAATATAAGAGATATTCTTGTTTATCAAAACGAGAAAATGGATCCTTTCTTAGAACTCACAAACTTCTATGCATAGATAGCTTGCACCTAACGTGCGCCTCATGTAATCCGTAATAAGCGATCGAGACGCATATCAAATAACAAGGACCTACTATAAGGTTACCATGGTCCCCCAAGTCTAAGGACTAATTATATGTACTATCGTAAAATAAAGAATAATCCATCACCGAATACCATTACGGCTACCTCATGGAATTCTCTATATTGGGTCTCTCAGTGAACTTATTTTTCTAACAAGCACTCACTAGTATGCACTAGTGTCAACTACACCGATTACCCATGAAATGGGACAATAATTCAACTCCTTAAATTATGCATCATTAGTGCAAGTCTGTTTGAATCTGAGATGCCCTTGTGTTAAAGATTCTAGGACTTGGAGAATTTAAGGTCAAGACATCTGAAGACTAATTTCATGATCACCATGATATACGTGACCTAGTCTAATAGCCTTATATGATCTAGAGGACTTCTTCCATATCGAATGTTGATGAGACAATTCACGAGGATATGAAGAAGATGGCTATTTTATTCATATTGCAAAAATGAGATCGTTTACACAAGAACACTTATTACGAGCCAAATCTAATCGGCTGCGAGGCACTACTCTAACCATGGCTATATCTCGTGGGTTTATTAATAATTCCTAAGGGCCCTAAAACCCACTAGGAAATATGATTTCCTGAATTTTATGAGAGGGGATAAAATTTGAAGAAAATAGTGGGAGGTAACTCATGATACAAAACTATGTCATGTTTTAATATATTGCACAAATAAATACTTACATTCTCTTCTTTGCTTTTGTAGATTTTTGAAATCAACAGATACAAATGGCTAAAAATCCACTCTCCGCTATTTTGGAAACTAATAAACTCATCGGTCCTAACTTTAGTGATTAGCTTAGAAATTTGAAAACTGTCCTTGATTCCAAAAAGAGGAATTACGTTTTGACTCAAAGTCCCCGCAATACGATCCTCGATGATGCAATGAAGGACATACGGGAAATCATCAATTGTTGGTGGGAAGATGATCTCCAAATCTAATGTCTAATGTTGGCATCAATGTCAAGTGAGCTACAAAAATCTTACGAGCACATAAAGCATGCTAGTGAGATTCATATACACTTAGAGGAGTTATACTCAGTGCAAACTTGTTATGAACGCTTTAACACCTCCAAGGAATCATTTAGAGCTCGTATGGTTGAAGGATCAAGTGTTCACAAGCATAGTTTAAAGATGATTTCTTTAACTGAAGAACCCGAGAAACTTGATGTTATTATAGATATTGATCTTTATATAAACTTGATCGTTTAATCATTGTGAAGCTCATAAAACGATGTTGGTTGCTTCAATCGTGCAGGCCTGAAAAGGCAAGACGGGGAAAAAGAAGAAATGTTCTTCTAAGGAGAAACAAGCTACAAAACTATCGGGTGAAATTAAGAATAAAGCCAATACTAAAGAGAACAAGTGCTTTTATTGTGGTGAGATTGGGCATTGGAAGAGAAATTATAAGAAGTATTTGGCTTCTTTGAAAAATGGTATGTTCTTTGTTGAAGTTAATCTTTCGATTAATAGATATTTGATACTACACGCAGCTCTCACCTTTGCATAAAGTTGTAGGGGGTACAGAGGACAAAAAAACTAAGTAAATGGGATGTGATCCTTAGGATGGAAAACGATGCAAGAGTTGATGCCGAAGCCTTAGACCTAGTTATTTTAGCTTGTAATAATCAAAAGTTAGAATTAAATAAAAACATCATTTCAATTGCCCTATTGGATAAAGAAAATTATGAATTTTCTTGCAAAAATAAAAAGTGTTTTCTTTCTAAAGATGGTTCCCTAATTGCTACCGGTACACTAAGAAATGGGCTACACAAATTCACATTATTACAAATTCAACAAAAGAACAAAAGAAAGTTAGACGACCATAAAAGTATACTTGTGGCATGCTAGACTTGGGCATATTTCTAAAAATAGAATAAGTAGATTGATTGCCTAAGGGTCACTTTCTATAAGTGATATTGAGGAGTTACTGACTTGCGAATCCTGGTTAAAGAAAAAAATAACTAAGTCACCATTTGTTGGACAACTAGAGCGTGCTCCTAAATTATTAGAACTTGTTCATACGGATGCATGATGGCCACTAAAAGTTAGTGCTAGAGGTGGTTATAATTACTTCATTCGTTTATCGACTATTATACATGTTTTGGACGGGTGTTTCTTATGAAGAACAAGTCCAAAACTTTTGAAATGTTTAAGATGTATCAGAATAAAGTAGAGAAATAACTCAAACTAAGTATAAAAACTCTTTGATCTGATTGAAGAGGTGAATACTTGAGTGACGAGTTTCTTGGTTATTTAGAAGAGAATGGAATTCTCTCACAGTGGATTATCCCACTACACCACAGTTGAATGGTGTGGTTGAACGTAGAAACCGTACCTTATTGAACATAGTACGATCTATGATGAGTTTCACGAACCTTCCTCTTTTATCTTGGGACTATGCCCTCAAAATAATGGCAAAGTTACTTAACATAGTATCTTCAAAGTCGATGTCTAAAATGTCACATGAGATGTGGTATAATAAAGCACCCTCGTATTTTTATTTGAAGGTATGGGGTCTCCCGTCTATATCAAAAGACTAGTAGGAGATATGTTGGATGCTAGGTCAGCTTCTACAAATTTGTAGGTTATCCCAAAGAGTTGCGAGTTATTACTTCTATGATCCTATAGAACAAAAGGTGTTTGTTTCGAGAAACGCCACCTTTTAGAAAAAGAGATTCTATTAGATAGAAAAAGTAAAATAGTGGAATTTGATAAAGTTTACAACCAGGAAGAAAACCCACAATCAATAGAAGCAAATGAAACTCAAAGAACCCAACTTCCCAAAAGGTTTAACCAGATTAGGAGAGAGCCTGAAAGGTTTGAATTTCTTCATGAGAATGGTCCATCGGATAGTGATCTGAAGACTTATAAGGAAGCCATGTCAGATGTGGATTTGAGACATTGGCAGTAAGCTATGTAATCCGAAATTGGCTCCATATATTCCAATAAAGTATGGACCTTAGTTGATCCACCAGATGGTATAGTACCCGTTGGATACAAATAGATCTTCAAGTGTAAGCTGGGAGTTAATGGAGAGGTTGTGACCTATAAGGCAATGTTGGTGGCTAAAGATATACCCAGTAGTTGGGTATGACCTTTGAGGAAACCTTCATGCCGGTCCAAATGCCTAAGTCCATTAGGATTTTACTTGTCATAACTACATGTTATGACTATAAGATATGACAAATAGATGTGAAAATCCCTTTTCTTAATAGCACGTGATAAAGAGATTTATATGGAGCAATCAGAGGGCTTCACATCCAGTGGGAGCAAGCAAAAGGTTTACAAGCTCCAAAGGTCCATTTATGGACTCAAGTAAGCATCTTGAAATTGAAACATACATTTTGATAAGGCAATCAAAGGATTTGGCTTCATAAAAAATATATATAAGCCTCACATGTATAAGAAGAGCAGTGGGAGTACGATACAATTTTTAGTACTTTATAGAGATGACATCCTACTCATTGGAAATGAAGTGGGAGTATTAGAATATACTAAAGGATGATTATCTACACAATTCTCCATAAAAGATTTGGAAGAGGCATTTTTTGTATTGGAAATACAGATCTATAGAGATAGATCGAAAAGATTGTTGGGGCTCTCCTAAAATCCGTACATAGATAAAATACTAAAGTGGTTTCGTATGAAAGAATCCAAGAGGGAATTCATTTCTATGAGACATAGATTACATCTCTCTAAGTTTATGACCCCAAAGATGGATGAAGAGAGATGTAAGATGTCTGGCATACCTTATGTCTTTGTTATAGGAAGCATAATGTATATAATGCTATGTACGAGATCAGATATGGCATATGCTCTAAGTGTTATGAGCGTCTTTCAATCTAACCCCGGTAAGAGTCACTAGAGTGCCATAAAAATAATTCTCAAGTATTTAAGAAGAATTAAGAAATTGTTTCTTGTTTATGGTGGTGGAGAATTAAAACTGGAAGGATTTTCGGATTCTAGTTTCAAGTCCGATATAGATGACAGTAAATCCATTTTCAAATTTATATTTTGTTTTAATGGTGGCGTAGTAAGTTGGAAAAGTTCCAAGTAAGTTATCACAACCAACTCAACCACTGAGATAGAATAAATAGTAGCATCAAATGTTGCAAAAGATGGTGTTTGGATGAAAAGGTTCTTCCAAGAGTTGGATATTATTCCTAGCATGGCCGAGCCGGTTATCATCTTTTGTAACAACAATGGAGCCATCGCACAAGTGAAGGAGCCAAGATCTCATTAGCAATCAAAGCACATCATTAGGCATTATCATTTGACTCCGGAGATTATTGATAGAGGCGATATTAGAGTCGAACGCATTACCTCAGAAGAGAATATAGTAGATCCAATAAGTAAGCCACTTACACAAAAAGCCTTTGAGAGACATTTTGAAAAGATGGGCCTAAGGACTATGAGTAATTGGCTTTAGTACAAGTGAGAGATTGTTAGAGTATTACCCCACAACCCATTAGATTTAGCTTGTAAAAATTGCTCTTGTATAAACAATCTTATTTTTGCAATATAAATAAAATGGTCATATTCTTTATATTCTCGTAAATTGTCTCATCAACAATTAATATAGAAAAAGTCCTCTAGATCATAAAAAGCTATGAGGCTAGGTCACGCATATGATGGTGATCATGAAATTAGTCTCTAGATGTCTTGATCTTTAATTCTCAAAGTCTAGAATCTTTGACACGAGGATATCTTATATTTAGACAGACTTGCACTAACGATCCATAATTCAAGGAGTTGAATTATTGTTCCGTTTCATGGGTGATTGGTGTAGTTGACACTAGTGTATGTTAATAGATGCTTGTTAGAAAAACAAGTTCATTGAGAAACTTGACATAGAGAATTCCATAAGGTAGCCATAGTGGCATTCAGTGATGGATTATTCTCTATCTTATGATCATGTATATAATTAATCCTTAGACATTAGGGACTATAGTAACCTTATGGTAGGTCTTTGCTCTTTGATATATGTCTCAATCACTTATTAGTGGATCGCATGAGGTGTGCATTGGGAACAAATTATCTACGCATAAAGGTTTGTGAGTTGCAAAAAAGGTTTCGTTTCCTAATCTTGATGAACGAGATATATCTCCTTTGTTTTCTTTAATGATTCGATTCAAAAAAATCCTTGCGCAAAGTGGTGTGTTGATTTGAAAAAGAGTTTTCAAAGTCTAATTCACAAAAGAATCAATCATTAAGAATAGATGAATAGTTATTGAACTATTAGGGTCATCGAAAATATCATAACACCAAGCTTCAATCGGTTGACGAAAAATAAAGAGATTGTATTTGCATAGTATGCGTAAGTAGATAAGGTTTACACAAAATAATACACCAATAAAGTAGGCTCCATGAGCTTAAGGTTAAACATCAACTATGGAGATTGGGTACTCTTAAATTAATAGAGATTAATTCATGAGTGATTAATTAAATTGTTTAGTTAATAATAAATTGTAAAGAGTTTTGAACTCATGCCTAATTAATTAATGAATCTAGAGGGTCACACCCTTCCTCGATATTATTCTTGGAGTGAATTTAATGATAATTCTTTAATTAAATTAGAGGAAAATCGCCTAAATTGGTTTTAAGCAAAAAAAGAGTAATTTTGACTAAAAGTCAAATTTTTTTACCTAAGTCAAAGTGGGTCTTCTCAAATAGATTAATTTGAAGAGTCAAATTAGTCTAATTAAATTAATTATTATTTTAATTCAATTAATTTCAATAGTTGATTTTAATTGATCCAAGTAGAAGAATTAATTTGGAGAGAGAATTTAAGTTTGCTAATGCCAAGTTAGAAGACCATGTGGTATTTTAATTAAGTGTTAATTAAAATACACATGAAATATCCTACTTGGATGTCAAATGGACTAATGGAATTTGAAATGGAGAATCTAGATTCTTTTCTCTAACTTCCATGCCACCTAAGCTTCCAAGCAGGATATAAATTGTCCCCTCCTTCACACTTTCAATGTGCTTGGCCGAAAATTCAAAGAGAAAAATGTAAAAATTATTTCGGAAGTTCTCTCTCCCTTCAAATAACTTCCTCTTCATCTCTTCCATTAGATCTTCACATTTAAGTTTTGATCTAACCAAAAGTTTGAGATGATTGAAAAGAGGAAGTGTGAATCCACACCAAAGTTAGAAGAATCAAGTGGTGATTCTCCCCTAGCTCATGGCATTGTGGAATTTTGGGAAAGGATTTTTGGATTCTCCATGATCCAAGGAGAATTGAAGATTTTCTTCAAGTTGTGGAGTGGATTATTGAAGAATTAATCAAGGATTGATCAAGATCAAGGAAAGAAGGAATCGATTTCTCTCATTCTCACGGCCGATTAAGTGAAGGATTTTTTATAACAAGACCTCATCATGTTTATTTATCTTACTTAGGTTATTTATCTTATACATCTGTCACCATGTATCACAAAGATAATAAACATAAATAAGAAAATAAACAAGTTAGCATGCACCGAATAAGGATGATCATGACCCAAAATCATATTATGCACTTAGAACCATTAGTGCATCACTTGGTTGATTTTAGGTGAGTAATTAAAGGAATAAACCTATCTATTACATATGCATCGCCATACATACATGGCCTTCATGACTTAACCTCCTTCATCTTCATTCTCTTGCTCCTTGGAATGGCCTCCAAATATAAAGAAAGAAAACCTTACCATCCTAATGGCTACTTCTCATTACAAGATAGAAAGGAAGCATGCAAGCCTCACTTAATTACAAACCCATTCAACAAATTGAATCAAATGAAGCAATTCTATCATCATTCAATCATTCATTCAACAACATACATTCATCATATAAATGCATGAAATTTTTACCAAATATTTAACAAGTGATCATCATATGAACACTTAAAAATCATCATCAAGTGCATCAAATGCAACATATGAGATTAAGAACACTTAATCTATGCACTTTTAAACCTAGATTCGGAGTTCAAACATCTCCAAATCATTGCCAACACTTTGCAGATGATATAAAAGATAAAAGGAGATCAAAATACAATGAAATTAACATAAACAAAAAACTTAAAAAAGAGTTTCAAAAACTGCTACATTGCAGTTTCAATCTACACATAATTTTTTATTTTCATCATTTTATATCTTTTTAATTTTGATTTTTGATCCAAACAAGTTTGGATCCAAAATCCTCATGTAATTTGATCTCCATTTCAGTTTTTAAACAATTTAAAAAAGCAAAAATAATCCAACAAATTTGAACTCCAAATCTCATGAATCTCAATTCAAAAAGTGCAAAAATTAAGTATTTCAGTGTAATTGACAATATCAATTACTATATCTAAATTTAGCAACAACATGAATCATATTCATAATCATCCAATCTACATAAATTTATTTGCCAATCTCCAATCCATTAATTGAGTTAAGACCACCGAAATCAATCAAATCTAAAATCTAAGGCATTAGAGGGCTCAAATACCACTTGAAGGTGAAGAAGATCAACAACAAAAACAAAATATGCAACAAAAGAATACAATAAACTATAATTCATCACATGAATCATAAACATCACCAAAAGGATCCTCTTATAGCCTTAGAAATTAGATTTGGATGGAGATTTTACCCTTTAATGCAAAATCCTCTAAGTGAATATAATCTCCAAATCTTCCAAAATTGATTCAAGATCTTTAAGTTTTGATCAACACATGAATGATTTCTCCGAAAGAGCTTTAAGGCTGTGTGCTTTTCTCAAAAATAAAAAATAAAAATAAAAAAATAAAAAAAAATCCTCAAAACAAAAGGTGCTATAGCTTGATTTCTTCCAACTCAATTCAACTTTTTAGGTGCACACCACTAAAATCCTCAAGTGAAAGCTCCAATAAAAATGATCCACATTCCACAAGATGAATCAAATTAAAATTATGAGAGGAAGAGACAGTATGAAATTTAGATGAAGAAATTAAAATATATTTTTTGCCAATAACCAGGAGGCCCAGTGGCCACTTGCCCTTTTAGAGAGGATCCATGTGGTCCTCTTAGTCCACATGGCATCCATGTGGAGGTGGTCTTCTAGGGGTCACATTCCCCACACCTCTCCTTTATATTGACTGACTAATCCAATTCCTACTTGAATTTTATTTTAACTTTAATTAAATTTAAATTTTAATTTAGTTAATAATTAATTCCACCTTGGAAATGAATTTCGCCAATTTTCCTCCAATTTTAAATTCTACATAGGTCTCTTGAACTAATTCTTAATTTGAATAGTGCAATTAAATTAAGTACTTTATTTAATTTAAGCTAATCCAAATTAACCTTTAATTCAGGTGGGTCTTCTTAATCCAATTAAGTCAACTACACCATCTAGTCCAATTAAATTAATTACTCAATTTAATTGGCCCAATTTAACTATTTAGATTGATTGGATTAATTTAATCACATTAAGTTAGTCTCCTGATGACTAATTTAATTAGTCATATCAAGTCTCCCTATTTTCACCTAACCAATTAGATAAAATTCATAAATTCTCTTCAATTGATTCTTTGTGGACATAGTAGATGATTCTTTAGGTTCATCAGTTAGAAAGATATGGGCTCGTAGCTAGTTGCGATTTAATTAATAAATAATAACAATTATTATTCCGATTGCAATTTATCTCCATTAATCAAGAGTAATCAATCTCCATAAATCGATGTGTAGTCACAAGCTCATAGAGCCCAACCAATGGATGAATTAATGTAGTTTGAACCTATTCACCTATGAACACTATGCAAATATGTCCTTCCATTTTTATCTATATCCCGATCGTGGTCTACTGATAAAATATTAATTGGCTTCCTAACAATCTCAATAGCTATGATTTCATTCTCAATGATCGACCCTTTGTAACCTTTACTTTGGAAACACCTCCCCAAACTGCCATACTACTTTGTACAAGAATTTTTCTTAGAGTCGAGCATAATTGAAATCATAGGAAATCTTCTCATTTTACAAAATGAGCAAATGGATTTTTCATTGGAACTTACCAACCTCTATGTCATAAGATGAGTAAGCCCAATTGATGCCATGGGAGATTCACTATGGGATCAGGACAAAAATCAAAGCCTAAACTCTTATGCACAAGGTTGTCATGGTTTCTCAAATCAAAGGACTAATTATACGTACTATCGTAAGCTTAGAAAATTTCCATCATCGACAAGCCTCTCAAGCTACGTAGTGGATTTTTCTATTTGAGTATTCAATAAACTTGTTCTCTAACAAGCACATGCTAACGTATATCGATGTCTCCATCATCGTTCTCCTATGAAGCAAGGGGAACCCCAAAAACTTTTTTTGGAGTGTATATCATTAATGCTAGTCCTATTAAATGTAACATATCCTCGTGTCAAAGATTTTACGACATGAAATATTTTTAAGATCACAACCATAGTGACATATTTCATGATGAGCCATCTCGTGGTACTTACCATGTCCCAGCCCGTAGAGTTATGTGTGATCCAAAGGATTTTATCCAAATGCATTCTTAGATATATATATATATATATGTGTAGATGCATGAGACGAACATGACTATTTTACTTAATATTGATAAATAAGATTGTATGCAAAAGAGTAAAATACAAGCCAAATAAAATTGGCTATGGGTCACTGCTCTAACATAGATGTCATGAGTAAATTTTGGATATAAAACTAGTTTGTTTTTATTTTGAATTAGGTCAAATCAGGTTGACCCAAAAGCAATCGAAAAAATATTAGGTTGACTTTTGGGTCAACTCTATCCAAAGATAAAAAATTAGGTATCTCTGTGATTAGACCTAAGCCGACCCATTCTGATCTACCTGAAATAAACTTATCATGCATATAATAAATTATATAACAATTTTAGTCCTATTTTCGTCATATTAAGTTGTTATGTTTATGCTCATGAGGTTTGACTATAAAATAATGATCTACTGGTTTGTAATTTATTTTGTAACTTATTGGTTTGTAATTCTTATCACTCATTATGAGACTTAATGAGCTATGTTCACTGTTGAGAATTCGACTATTTGATTGTTTGACTTTTATGATATAGTTTTAAACATAGATTTTCAATCTATTAATTGTTAATATGATGTTAGTTCGAACATGAACATAATAATTTTAATGGAATGTGGACCTTTAAACTTTCATGACGTTCTATTGTAATTCAGGTTGGGTTGGGATAGGAACAAAAATAATTCGGGTTGGATTAGGTTTATCAAGTTGTCTTAGATTGAGTTATTGGGATATTGGGTGATTTTATTGAAAATCAGGTCAACACGAACCCAACCCGATCTTCTTTTGATCAATTGCACACTAAATATGCTAGGTTGGATATGGGCTTAAAGTTTTTATATTATACTGATACACCAATCCAAATTGGCCTTACTGACCAACCGAATTAACACCGTCGACTTTGTTAGCTCATTCACATTAATGTCCAGTATAGTTGCACGTAATGTAGGGTTGAAACAATTGTATAAACCAATGACTATACTACTTATAAGTAGGTTATACTCTAAAAACTAAAGATACAATGAAGGTAAAAAATTATGGAGTGATTTTCAATACTAGATAAGTCATAATATAAATCCCTAAATGCTTAGTGCTCTAGATTATACATTGATAGTGAACTCTTTCTACTTTACGAAGTGGTATTTATAAGGATAAGTGTGAGGTGGCATAGTATGTGGAGGTACATATGGTAATCCTCTAAATTCTATCAATTCTGTAGGGGGAGTACAAGTTTTGATTTTGAAGTACTGTCAAATGGTATTGGGTGGTTGTACAACTATATGTAGGCCTTTACAATGATGCCACCACATGAAGCTATGCGTGGCCTTGACACTTTGGCCATACAATCATACTCATATAATTCAGATATTTGCAAGTGGAATACTGAGTGGCTTTGATCCTCTAATACCCTCATGTCTACTGGTATGATTTCTTCAACTGCACATGGACTCGGATTTTGGACCTATTTCTATTCCTTTTTAAGGCTTAAAGGGCTAGGACTAATTGAGCCTAGATAATTGAGTCCACCACTTCATCAATTGTGCAAACATGGCTAAAATCCTATCCATTAAAGGTAAAGAGTCATCATCCATGAGACGTTAGATTATTTCTTTGTATCTTCAGAGGCCATTAGACGAGTTTGCCTTCTCATGAGAAAATTGTACTTAAGTACTAATTGTTGTCCTGTTTCCTTTCATTTGTGCTTTGAATTGGTAGAGAAACAGAGGCAATTATACGAGAATGTATACTCTTAAATGTAATTGACGACCCTCAAGATGTTTATAAACTATTTAAGTGCTTTTTTTTTACTTCACTTTGTCTTTCTTCACAATGCCCACTCTAAGTTCTATTAATCGATTAGTAAATGATGTTGTTAAACGTGGTACAATGCTTCCGCCTTAGATAAGGATCCACAATCTCCTTATGTAAGTTCTAATGAAGATGCAAGACCTAAATTAATGGATAAACCTTCAAAAATTAATGTACCATTGCTTCATGGTTATTTAGTTTTTCACCAGCATACTCTTGAGCTTAGCCTTAGGTCCTTTATCTCGAGGCTATAGCTAACATTTTACGACATTTAGCATATGCAGGGATAAGCAGAGAAAGAGATGGGTCAGGATTGCTTGTGTCCCAATCCCTTCGCATGCTATTTTTTGTGGATAGATTATTATTTTGTTTAGGATCAGTAATTGTTTGTTATGTCTTTTAACTTAGTGGGAGATGATTATTGGCCTGAGTTGCAAAAATTTTGATTTTGTTGAGTTTAAAAAATAATAAATAATTACTTGAATCTAGAGTAGAATATTATACCAATATCTTGTATACGCAATTAGTTTATTGTTCCTAAACCAACTCACCTCATACTTGTATAAGTCAATCGAGCAAGAAATGTAAAGGGGTTGCGAATATTGGCACAATTTAGATGTTAACAATCAACACGTGGGTCAAAATAAAATTTGCACTTTAATTTGTTTAAGCTACAAAAACAAGCATCAAGTTGAAGAGTTTGAGCTCTATCTTAGGATATGAATTCACCCATGAATTAGAGGTCCGAATTACCTTTAGTTGCCATTGTTGGGTAGACTTACAGATAAGTATAATTTGTCAAAAAAAAAAAAAAAAAGTGAAGAAAATCGCCAACTTTGAGGCTGATTGACAAGAAATTTACAAATAATTGCATTTGTCGCTCATGCCATCATCACAAGGTTGTTAGTGTAAATATTGGTGCATGCAAAGATGAGCTGGACAAAGCAATTGTTAAACTAGAACTAAAAATTGATCCAATAAAGTGACAAGACATGTTGCTTTGCTATGAGGGACAACTAAACATGAACTAATTTCAAATGTTGCACCTTTAATGAGGTTGATCCTTTTGTTCATAATTGTACGCAGATGAAATATTATTACCAGAGGCTCTTTCCTTAATTTGCTATGGCTTTTAGATGTTGGTAGGATACAGCATATGATTAGAGATTGAGTAAATAATTTGACTACTATTAAAGTGTTGTGTAGCCATATTTGGAAACAAAAAGAGGCATTATAAGTTGGGCAGTGTCACATTGAGCTATACAATTGGTAAAAGCCACTCTTGTACAAAAGGCACTAGCTATATGAGTGGTCCAGAATGAGTTAAAGCACTTGAAGGACATCATTTGAATAACTTAGTTTGTCCACATTTCCTATCGTAATTGGCATATGAGCACCCATTCTCTAGCAAGCGTAAGTCCGTGAAACTCAACTGGCAATTGCCGATGAAAGAGACTCTCAAAATTCACAGCAAGTAAG
Organism: Handroanthus guayacan; assembly: GCA_014898755.1. NCBI lineage: Eukaryota > Viridiplantae > Streptophyta > Magnoliopsida > Lamiales > Bignoniaceae > Handroanthus > Handroanthus guayacan. Next base: position 122,839 of record JACFYI010003726.1, read on the forward strand.
GAGGACCCATAAGCTATATAAGATTAAGTGGATTTTCTTCACGAACATATAATATTTGGATGCGTTGATGAGTCAACTTAGATTTTGTGACTTCACTTATACCTGAAGTGGATAGCTACTAAGAAGGAAACTTAAGCCTAAATAGCTAAAAACAAGATAAGCTAGTTGATCTTTTGTCTAAATTCAAAATTACTAGAAATATATGGTTTTCGGAGGTTAATGAGTTGATTGACAAATATAAAGCTCAAAGAATGGTGAAATTTTACAACTTGAAAAAGGATGAATTTTAGAAGAGATGGTCTCCCTGTGTGGTGAGACGTGCCTCTATTCACCAATACTGCCAATTATCGCCTTTTTAGTCTAGGTTTGCCCTATATTATGAGATTTGACGTATTGATATGATCAGTAGACAAGAAGGTCTATGTTGATTGTTTAATAAGTTTGACAAAAATGGGATAAAAGTGCAAAGATTGTTGTTTAAAAAGCTCCATTTACAATTTGAGCTGTCATACAAGTAGCGGTGTACTCGATTTTATTGAGCTATCACACTGATAGGCTTAACGATGGTTGAGTAAATCCCTAAATATATGTCAAAATAAGTGGGATGGCTTTGCTTTTGCTATGAATAAGTGATAATGTGATGGCTATGTGTCACATGGAGATGTCGCCGCTTAGAGTGACTATCCATTACATTTGAGATAGATATGGGAGAAATTAGATGCAACTTGGTGTTGAGAAACTAAGCTTTGAGTTTGCTGTTAGACTAGTGTTTTATGCATCATACTAATCCTATTGACATTCCATGTTCGAGATTATGTTCTTAGTTGAAGAATGCCTTTAACAGGAAGAAGAAAAGAAATGCATATTGGTGTTATTTTAAACAAGCATTGTAGAAAGTCTAATGAACACTTTGTGTGTACTCAAGTAGTTCTGTGCTTAGTATTGAAAATGGAGAGTGGATATCAAAGTAGCCTTGATACAATTAGGTGAATACTTAGATAGCTAAAAAAGAATGGTCTAAGATTGTTTGTTTGATCAATTGAGATTTTTCGAGATGATGTGCATTGTAGCGCACATTTATGCAGCTTCAATTGTTTTTGTGATAATAAAGCCACTTTGTTGTCTCTATAAGCGCCTGATGTAGTTGGCCGACTAAAGCATACTAATACTAGATGTCTCTTCTATGACGGTATTGTGCTAAGTTATTTGTTCTCAGGAATGTTTATACAATGGTAATGATCCTTGTCCCTTGACCAAACTTGTGTAAGGAGATATGCTCCAAAGGCATTAAGTGGTATAGGGTTATGAAAAGTTTAATTTGATTGGCCTTTGAGGACATATTGTGATGAGAATATATATACATTGTCATTTTGTGAACAGTATTGGTTTTTAAAGTAAGTGCCACCAGGCTTTAATTGCTCACTCACATGGGCAATTGACTTGGCACTTTGGTAGCATGCAACATGAGATTTAAGATCATGTGCGCATCATTGAGAGAATGCAAATGATCATCTTCAAGCTTGGGAGCAGTAAGGAAGGTCAAAGTGTATTTTTAAAGTTGCCTTAACTTAGGGGCTAAGATGATATCATCTTCTATCGGTTATGAAGTACGTCCAGACTTCATAAAAGCCTGCTAGTAGTCAAATGTTCGAATCACTGGAAGGCATTTTGAATAGTGATTTTCTAGTGTTACGAATGTCAGATGCTTCAATAGCGACTAGACTAAGGTTTGTATGATGTTAAAGAGCGTAACATGCACAAAATTGAGTGGAAGCTCTATCATAATATGTATGCATACTACAAGTGCTATGACATGACCTTTAAGGAAAGTGATTAAGTGGATCATTGCTTTGTCACTATATGAGCCCTTACTTCTTTTACGTATTCGTTGAGACTATGGACTGTGTCATGTAGCATGAGCTTGATGATGTTACTTTAGTATGTTTCCAATGGCTACGAGAAAATTCTATCTGTTGGAGACACGTCTAGGAAAGCTATCAAAACCAAGCGAATTGGCATGAGAGGCCGACAAAAAACTAAGATGGTAACCTACTCATGTTTTATGGATCATAGGCAAGCTGATCAAGTCGAAAAAAATGTTTTGACATAATCATGAGCATAGATACATATGAGAGAGAATCAAGCATGCCCTATTTATTATTGAGGGATTAGAGATGTTTAATCTAGTGTGACCATATAGTTTGGGATACATAACAAGTCTCTTTTGGAGTTGAAGGGCTATGTTAGCTTGGTGAGAGCTTAATATAACTATCCTCACTTGTTCCCGATCTCACTTGATCAAATGCCGTGTTCCTTGTATGAAAAAATAGACGAGAGATTGAGAATTTTATGAGATGAGGTTTAATGAGTCGAATATGGATGATTGGAAGATGTTACAAAAAACTAGATAGGATATATAGCCCACGACTGAATAAAACATCCACGTTGAACCTAAGCCCAGATGTTGGACTTAAGGTTTTAGATGTTTGAACTCAATAAATAAGAAAGTCCATCTTCTATGGAATAACCCCTAACTCATACTCTAGAAAGGAAGACTTTATCTCTCTCTGCGGCCATTCTTGGAGTATCACAAATTTAGGCTCCAAGAGTTTAAATTGTAGAAAAGTGCATAAGCTCTTTAGGTGTCCACTGAGCGTGAAGGCATGTTCGTGAAATATATGGCAAAAATATTTCGTGTTTAGAGGTGCATAGACGAGTCAAGATCCAGATGATTTTTAGATTCTACTACATAAGATAATTCAAATCACCTATTTTATTTTGGGTGAATTACAAAAACCACCCTTGAGGTTTTGTGTAATTACAAGAACCAGCCCTAAGGTTTGGCAAATTACAAAAACCATCGCTAATGAAGCAATCTTGCTGGGATTTAACGGAAAATGACGATGTTACCGTGTGTACAAAAGATAAATTCCAACTTTACTTTTAAAATTTACTCTTCATCTATACGGTAACATCATCAATTTTCGCTAAATCTTAAAAATATCACTTCGTCAAGGGTAGTTTTTGTAATTTGCCAAATCTCAGGGGTGGTTCTTGTAATTACACCAAACCTCAATGGTGGTTTTTATAATTCACCCTTTTATTTTTTTATTTAATTTCCAACATTAGTAATATCCTACACTAATATGGCAGCATGGTGTTACACTTAAGCAAATTCCCAACAGTCAACAAGTAGTATGGTGGCAACAGAAAGCTATAATCATAATACCGAACTTAATTTAACCAGAATACATAATCTGGACAGATTCAACTAGACATGGTGACCTTCAAAACAGATAATCTGGACTTGGATATGATCTCAACTGAAATTAGTTTTTGTTTCCTATTTATTTTTATTTTTATTTTTTAATAAAGGATGTCAAACAGAGCAGAAAACTGAAGTCTTTTAAACAAAAGAAAGTATACAACACATAAAAGAGTTCTTCGACAGAATTTTCACGCACAGAATTAATTCTTCAATAGAATGTTATTTTTGGTTTAGGTCTTTTCTAGTCTAAGACTAATTTGCAAAACTTTTTCACGCACAGATGAAGGTTAAATTTACACTAGTATTAACGGAACAAAAATAAAGCCTTGAATCATTAGAAAATAATGACTGCATACAAATACTTGTATAAATCAAAATATAAAGAAACATTATTAATAAATCATATGTACATAAATCATGCAACACATGCCAATAAACATAGAAATATAACATAAAACATAAGAAAAAAGAAACCTACTTGAAATTTTAGATGCAAATATGAAAATTGGAATGAGCCGAGACCTGTTGTTCCAACAATGTCTTTAAAGCTTTATTTATCCCTCTGGAGTGCTCAAAGTTCACTGACAAAAAGCCTCCCTAGATACAACTATTCTTCTTCGATTAAGACAATACTCCAATAATTGAAAATGGGGAATGAGCTAACTAGAAACTCTTTTTATGAATGAATCATGAATTTCGTATGTGCAGTGTCATGCTCAAACAATGTGAATGCTACATATTTTTCTTAATATTTTTTGGCTTGGTTTTAGGCTCCTACTTATAGTTGTGTAATGCAATGTTAAGAAGCGAAATTTATGTCTTAAATTTAGAAGTCACAAATTAGTAGGAGCTATTAGACATTTGATTGAACATATGAATATATTATTTTAATATTATTCACAAATTAATAAGTGCTACGTGCTACATGCTAATGCTAAGTAGTGTGTTTCTATAATTTAGTAGGACTATAAATTAGTACGGCAAATCTAATATGCCATACCAAAAAACCCTTTAGTCTGTTCCAATATTGAAAATCCCACAATAAATTTCAAATGAGTCTCCAATCAATTAGGGTCAAATATAATTGCCCTGAGTTTTTTGAAAGGAACAATAAAGGAGGAGTTTTCTGCGAAGAACCCCCTGTGTTATATGTTATTGATAATCTGTAACGCCCCGGGATTTCGGAATGACAAATGGACGTACAAGCACTAAATCCCAAAACGCTACTCGCGGAACGAACTAACTAAAAGCTTTAAAACAGAAATCCAACATCTCATTCACAACATAAAACCCAATAGCAGCAACTAAGTAAAACGTGAACACAAAAATTTCATTGGATTCAAACTAAATACATCAAAATCTCAATGTTATTACAACCCAATTGGTCAACCGACTAACGTATCATTGCTCAAAATACAACCATCCGTACCACAGTGCATGGTTCATCTTACAAAGAGATTGATATATACAAAATCCCAAATACTTGAAACATCTAGATTCACCAGGGCTTACGTAATCCAGCTATGCACCTACATATTTATATCATGGAGTCATGAGTCCACTGACCCAGCGAGTTTTGTGGCATATGATAGGAATGATGGCAACGAGAATAAGATCGATTTGAAGAGACAAATAAATTCATATCATGAATGTAATAGGTAACAAAATGGGACGAACAAAACATTATAACAAAATAGAAGCTTCAAAATTTCTATCACATTCACGTTATCAAACATATATGACAGAAACGAACATTTGGTAGGTCTATCACCCTTATAACTTCAACAAAACATAACTCTTATCCCTCCAATTTGCATACTCGAGTGGCCACTCGAGTTGCACACATATCAAACTTTGAAACACGGTCGACCGCGTGTTTCGGAATAACCATTTGAAATTCAAACTCCAAAAGTCCTCATGGCTATCCTCCAAACAGGAATTCCAGGAGTTCGAATTGACAATACGATATTGCCCAACTCAAATCACGTAAGAATTACCTAGGGCCCAATTTATTATGCATATAGGTTCAGAGCAAACGAACGAACGTAAACAAACTTATAAAGTTCAA
>JACFYI010003726.1:133640-149094 GCA_014898755.1 Handroanthus guayacan
TTCGTAAGTTAGAAAAATTTTTCGAATGTAAAGAAATTATTTTGATGTTAGAACAATTTTGCGAGTTCAAAACCGATTTATTGTTTGAAAAACGCTGAGTTAGATTATTAATTAGGGAATTTTTTGGGTGTTACATAATCAAACCTTATTAAAAATAATTAGCAAATAAAAACCTATAGAAAAAAATTATCTCATCAGCCCCACCATTAGTTCGCACAATAAAGATTCGTGAAATGGCATTATTATGCCTTTTATTTTGTTGTCAATTTACATAATGCAGGGTCTTTCTTGCTAATTATTTTGTAACCAAGAATTTTTCTTTCTTTTTATTTTTTTTTTTTGCCAAGATTTTTTGGGGTGAAATGAGTAATTTGTCCTTAAAAAATTAATCAATTTTGCAGTTCCAGAGGCGTATGATTAGCTCTCTCGATGAAGGATTTTTTTTGTTAATTAAAATTTTACAAGCACTCCGAAACTAATTAATTTTTCACAGAATTTAATTTTTCAATTAAGGGGGTGTTTGCAACTGCTTATGATAATCACTTATGTGATTATAAGCTGCTTACAGCACTATTTGAATGTTTGGAAATTAGCTTCTGCTGTAAGTTTCTCTAAAAATAATCAGAAATAAGCTATAATCTCATAAGCAGCCTTGGGACTGCTTATGGGTGCTGCAAGCTATTTTTCATTAAAATAAGTGATTATAATTCCAAACACTACAACTTACAGTAAATTATTTTTATGATTTCCAAACACCACGTACTTTTGATTATAATCTGATTTTTTTAACTTTCAGCAAAAGTAGGTGATTATGCTTTTGCATAAGCAGTTGCAAACACCACCTAAACGTAATACGAGTAGCCGCTTGGAATAAACTGGTTGAGGAAGTTGGAATCTGTACCCCATAGACCATATTGATAATGAAGGATTTTTCCTATTAATTTTTACCCCATAGTATAGGTTAATTCATTCTGTCATTTTCTTTCCTTCTTTCTTTATCTAATCACATGGCCACTCAAGTATCAATCCCGACATTGAAATTAATCTTTTTCCTTTTCTTGAGACAGACGTTAAATTGTATATATATTGTTCTTTGACTAATTAGTTACAAGAGAAAAAGAAAAGAAGAAAAAAAAAAGAAAAAAGAGGAACCAGTAAGTGTGCAAGGAATCCTATGTTTCTGATTAGATTTACGCCCAAGATCATAATTACAATGTCTTAAAACCCTAACACTTTCTAGTTGAACAAGGCCTTGTCCACTATTTGAATTCATTACCAAGAGTTACAAAGACTTCAATTATGGATAAAAAGATATTAACCCACTCAAGTTCCTCATTTATAATTTATTGCCTATGTAAAGGGTCCAAACGTACAACAGCGCAATTTAGATTGACCATTTACAGGCAAACATTCGCTATTGAAAGAACGCTCCGTATATTTTTTGGTTATTCATTTTTTTTTTCTTTTTCTTTGAAAAATGACATTAAATCATTCGAATTATTGATCATTTTTCACTTTATCACCAAAACAAAAAAGTTTAACTTTCTCATACAAACTTAACGAAATTTTATACGGTACAATCTAAGTGTGCTTCCCAATAAAATATTTCCCCAATTTTTCTTCACACATGAAGTTTAGTGGGTGGAATATAAAAATGGCATAATTTAGATGGCAAATTGCAATGATCTCTTCATGGCTACGCTGGCAGGAGTAGGCACTGGTTAGTTTGGCAAATAAGCCGACCCAAAATTTTCCACTAATTCACTGAAAATTTTCAAAAAAATTTAAGCATTCATCAAATCGATTTTCTCGACTGACTAATCGAATTTCACCAAGAATGTTCAATTGGTTCAATTTAATTTCCAATTAACCAAATTTGCCTTGAAACCAAATAAAACCAAATGGAGGTTGAAATTACAAGCAATGAATTAGTATAACTTTTTTTTGTTTTTTTAGAGAAGCAGTTACATTTAATTATACATCAATTCATAACATAAATATATTTTAAAGATCAAACATATAAACTAAATGGAGGTTGAAATTACAAGCAATGAATTAGTATAACATTTTTTTCTTTTTTTGGAGAAGCAGTTACATTTAATTATACATCAATTCATAACATAAATACGTTTTAAAGATCAAACATATAAAATAAATAATAATTCATAACATAAATACATTATAAAGATCAAACATATGAACTAAATAATAATTCAAATAATCTAAACTACGTAGACAAATAATTACTATACGGTAGACAAATACCCACACACTATCGGTGGGACTCAAACCATGCACTTCCACTATGAAATGGTGAAAGTGGTGCCACCACATCTACAGCTTGGTGGCATATAGTGATTTTTTCAATACCCCTAAAATTTGGCCTAATTACATAAAATTCATTGTATTTTGAAAATTATAATCACCGCTATGTCTTACAATTAGAACATTTAAAAATGTAATAAATTAATTAAAATATTATAAATAGACTTTCTCTTAATTTAAGGGGACTTGCGATTATAATTCCTCAAATTACAGAAAATATTTTTATAATATCATCAAACCTCATGGAGGTGTCAAGCTAATTATCCCTAGATTAATATAAGAGACTTTGAGAACAATGTGAACCTCAATAAAGAACCACAGCACTTCGAATGAAAATATTCACAGCTCCCAGTCCAGTACCGATGAATCGGGCCACCCCACAAAGTAGGCTTTCCATTTCGTGAGATAAAAAGACAGGTCCAAGAAGATCCCCTACAGCCATAGGTCAAATTGGAGACCAGATGTTGAATACCATGACTCCCTACCAGATGTGTGGTGGAGGCAAAAATATGAGAGCACATGCTGTGGCACAAAATCAGTGCCCTCAATAATAACAATAATAATAATAACAATAATAATAATAATAGTACGAAATGGGTCAATGAAAATGAATGGATGACTACGTATATAGCAATATCATAATACTTAAGAGAGAAATGAATTATGAATGGGTTGCTTGTGATCCTCAGGATCCCCCTCCACCTACTAATTGTCCCCCATCTACTGCTACAGTTAGCTTTCAGTTGGGATTAAAAATATATATTATTGTCCATGAGAAGTGTAAACCAACCTTGACGTGACACTCAACCAGAAAATCTTCACTTTGAAGAACTATAATATTCATTGCAAAGCTGATGTAATTTTAGATAGCCTTGGAACTCTGGATATCGTAACAATGTAATTTTTAGATGGAGCAAAATTATGGATTTTATAACAATTACAATCATGATTTAAATTTTGTGAAGGAAATATTAAATGTTTGCTATTCATTCTGAAAAGTAATTATCTGATTATAAGTTGTAAAAAATTCTTCTTGAGTATTTGAAAATTCTAACTCTATCTATGCTGAAATTAGTAAAAAATAATTTGTAATATAAACAATCTTGAGGCTGCTTGTTAGGTATCGTAAGCTATTCTTAATAAAAATTTCGTCTGCTAAATACAATATAGCTTTTTCTTAATGTAATGCATTTGAACATTCTTGATTTTCTGTCCCTCCCATTTTAGCCTCACTCCTCAACAAAAAGCCTCTCTCTATAAAAAAAAACTCTCTTTCTCATTCAAAAACCCCAATTCCTTTCTCCCTTAATTCAAAATCCAATAAAAAAAAATCAAAATTCAATCTTTATTTCTGTCTTACTTCAAAATTAAATCTTTCAAATTGAACTTCAATTAAATCCAACTTCAATCTTATTTGACTTTTCAAATAATATCCTAATGGAACTTTATATTTGTTTTGATTTCACGTTGATATCTCTAAATTAAGATATTTTTTAGAATTTAACACAAAAAAGTATGAATCTTTTTTGGAGCTTGGCCTATAGTAAGCAAGCTCAACCGCCATGGTGAGCTTACTTAAAGGGGCTCAGTTCCCATGGTCGAGCCCTATACTTTTCTTTTCTTTTTTTTTTTTTTTTGATATGTAATTTTTAATTATCTCTATGCCATGTTTGAATTTTTATATCTAATCTATATTTTTTAATTAATATTTAAACTTCAATTCAAATTTTAACTCTTCTTTAAATTTGAGTTTAGTATCCTAAATCAAGTTATGTATTTATTTTGATTCCATATCCATACATTTACATTGCACATACATTTACATATCACATAAATGTGCACACACTTAAAAAAAGTAAATAAAAAATAAAAAACTGGAAAGGAGCTTGCATGACATGGGTGAGGCTAAGGCACAAAGCTTGCCGACCAACGACGAGCCTGAATTGAAGGCCAAGCACGATTGTGTTTCTTTTTCTTTAAAAGAAAAAATTATTAAGTTTGTTTTGGTTTAATAATAATTATTAATTACTGATGTTTAATATTAACTATTTAATTTTTAGTCTTAAATATTAATTCTTAATATTAAATTAATTGTTAATATTAATGATTAATATCTTTAATACTAATGAGTTATTATGTTTAATATTATTTTTTATATTAAAGTTGAATTATAGCTTTTTTAGTTTTATTTATTTATTTGTATATTAGGGTTAATATTTATACTATTTAGGATTATTATTAATGTATAATATTTATAGTTGTCACTAATGTTTAAAACTAATTAGTTGTTCTGTTTTGCTATATTTTTTTAATTATTTATGGTTAATATTAATTGTTAGTGTTTATTATAATTTTTGTTAATTATTTATGGTTAGTTATTTATTGATTGTGTGTTCAAATTAAAGTTGGATTGTGGTTGTTTTGTAAAATGGTGAAAATTGAGAGAATTTTTTTCTAAAAAGAGAATTTTGTTTAAAGTGAAATTACAATGAAAACGGTAAAAATCTTCAAGTGCACTACACTTACAAAAAGTTATATTGTAAATAGCACTTCCCCAAAAATTTATATGACAGATTGGGAATCGAAAGCAAAGCTGGCATGCCCAACAATTTTTGTTAACTTACAATAAATTATTCATTAGTTATTCCACACACAAAGTACTCTTGATTTTAATCTTCTTTCAATGTTAAGCAAAAATAAATAATAATATATTGGCATACTCTGTTACAAATACCATCATAAAACTCTAGATTTCCAAACAGTGGATTCTTATATCACATAAAAGTTCTTTTATGGTTGGATTTCGTAACATATATAGATTTACTCAATTTAAAATTATGAAATAGAGAATAATCGCAACAACCGTACATACATAATATATGGTGAAGTCAATACATGATAGTAAATATTCTCATCACATAAATCACAACCGTTGACGATAGAACCATATAAATCTCATCACATAAATAGATCGCACTCAGTGTTGGGATCATAAAAACCAATGCAATCATAGTCATTTGATAAATAAATTTTGTTCTTATCTGGAGATCATAAAATCATAACCGTTTGGTAGATTGTATATAGTGGGAAATGGATCCCACTATTATAAATATGTTGCTAAATTATATATACTTTATCTTGAGATAAAATGAAAAACGAAAATCACAAGTTTTCAATATGTGACAGAGGCGACATAAATGATAAATCCCACTATGTAAGTAGTTATAATCATATCTAAATCATAACTTTCAAAACTTTTAAGAATATACAATCCAACAAATTTTGCCTCTGGAATGAAGACTCCACGATTAACAAGCTCCACGAAATCGCATTGATGAAAATTGAGTGCATCTTTTCACTTTCACTGATGCTTTCCCAACATTTTTCTTTTCTGTTTTTTTTTTTCCAACTTTCCTTATTTGTTTTTCTTTTTCTTTTAAAAAGATGCACCAAAAACTGATTGAGTGAAATATATATATATATATATTGCTATCCAAGTTATAGTTATTTTTATATGACCATTCACTAAATTTTTGAACTTTTCTCGATCCAGTTGGCTATATAAGCTTTGCAAAAAATTTACATCTTGCCAATATCACTTTCACTTTCGGTGAAATGTTGAGAAGTATTCCACCACGATTTTGATAACCTATTTTCAAAACCTATGTTCACAGCTAGGTAAAATTTTATCAAAGGCATCATCTAACAATATTTCTTTACTTATCTAACATGATTATCCTATGACAATTGTTCTTAATATTCCGATCTTGCACAAATAAGTCAATCATCATCACCTTGATCATTGTTTTTCACTTTCTCAACCACAACATATATATATGAAGTGGCTATTAGAAGCAGATCTCTGTGAAATATTCCTTAAAATTCCATTGAAAGTGAACTTATATGGCAATGTGTAAATTTTTGCAAAATTTCATATTCGAATGGGTCAAAAAGAGCTTCTTGGTATGCCTTTCCAATTATCTCATTTGCCTTTCCACTTGTATATCTTCGACATCATATTACAAGAAATGCATGAAGAGTATGACCCACCTAAACAAGAAGAGCTTCCTGGTATGCCTCGAACTCTGATAGGAGTTTTATAGGTGAAAATATGAAAGCAATACTTAACCCAAAAAAACCACTTTGAAAAGTTCTCTCTTACATTTATTGGAGGAAAAAAAAAGAGAAAGAGAAAAAAAAAAGTGCTCTCTTACGCCTTAACACCACTTGTTTTTTCTTGCAATAATTTAGGCCCGCAAGGTGAGCCGGCTCGACTCGAGACAGAAAAATGTCAGCTCTACTCGAATCTAATCGAGCTTTGAAATAATGACTCGAAGGCTTGCAAATTTGATCTATTATCTAGAAAAAATATATATTTTATATATAATATATTATTATAAATATATATATATACACACACATATAAAATATGTATGATTATTTATTCTCTGTCATCATCATCAACACGTTAAATGCTGTTATGTTCTTTTGTTTTTCCTATTCCGAAAATTGATTCCACATTCAATTCGCACTGAAAGAACCATTAATTCACACCTCACAAGTTCACCCACTCTTTCTACCGGTCAAGTTCCCCTACTTCCTCTTCGGGAAAGAGAATTGTAATTCATCTATTTTCTAAATTTACCCCATGTCTGGTACAAGAATTTTAGCATGAAAAACATAAAGGAAAAAGAACTAAGAAAAACTATTTTGAACAATATTTGGTTAAAAGAAGGATTAATGGCAAAAGAAAAATTTAAGAAAAACATAGCACAGTTAGAAGAATAACGTTTTTATCACGAAATGATTAAGAAAATAAGAAAAAGGAAAAAATATTACTTATCTCTGTTATTCTCCTACACACTCATGACTTTCTTTCTCATTATTTATCCCTCAATATTTCCTTTTAATAACCAACAAATTTAAAATTTTATATTTAGTTGATTTTATTATTTTTCTCTTATCGTCAAAGTCTTTAAACTGAACAATGTGTCAGTGATGCATATAAAAACATATTGATTTAGTCTATGTTAAAAAGAGAGATGAAATACGTACAAAAGATTGTCCATGTGTGAATTTTAATCGAAATCCAGATCGAGTCCTATCCAAATTTTAGGATAGTTAAAAGACTAAAATATTCGATGGATAAGATATGATTATAAATATTTGTAATCCAAATAAGTGGATTGAATATAGAATTAATGATGCCTAAATCCATTATCTAATATAAAAGGTTCGACTTCTTCAAGGAATTGTCCCCCGGCACTCATAGTGGAGAGTTTTGTTTTGAAAAAAATGCATCCAAGGATGAGAGAGAAGGGAAGGGGAGCTTATACGCTATCTCAAACACTTATACTCTTCTAATATGAAACAAATTTGGTACCACTATAAGCCCCATATTTAGGAACTTAAAAGAAGACACATAACCTTCATTCCTATTGACAGTGTCAATACAATGATGCTCCAAAACCTATCAATTGATATGAAGGGATTAATCCCTTCAAGGTATGTCCATTGAGAATCATGGTGAGGGAGCTTGTCCTAAAAAAGCACCTTAATGGGTTAGAGAGAAGAAACAGCTTAAAAATTACTTCAAACTCTTTTGATGTGGGACAAAAATAGTATTAATTATGAAAAATCAAGATGATTCATTAAAGATTGAAATTCGACATCGTTGATAATTAATATAAAAAGATTCATATATCTAGATAAAATAAAATTTGAAAAAAAAAATAAATTCAAAATTTGTATAATATGATTTAATTTACTTTCAGTTTGATAAATCTAAACAATTATATATATTCTAATATTAATACTAAATATTAGTGAGTATATCTTTAATATTATTTTCTTAAAATATGTAATTTTGTTATTATAAGTTTATATTAATAATGGCATAACAAATTATTTATTATATTTTTTTTTATAAAAATATAAATGCATAAAGATTTTTTCTTCTGTATTTTTTAGATTTACTTTATCGGATTCAGTAATAAAAAATAAAAATCTTATAGACTTGTGATCCGAATTCGGACATAGATTAATATTGAATTCCGTCGGACGTAGATTAATATTGAACTCGGACATAGATTATATTAATCGATCGAATCTGTATAAAGTCGATCCGAATCTAACCCATTTAGGGCCCTGGAAATAGGTATTGAATTATAAATTAGAACTGAGTGAGTTTAACCAAGACCCATGAAAACAGCAAAAAGCTCTAGTACCATGCGAGAAACTAAAATAAATATATACACCATACGTTGGTATATTATAGTATTATTCATGGTATGTGACAAAGATTATAATAAGGAAAAAAAAGAAACTAAAAGGTACAAAAGCTCACCAAATTCCACATCTTCTGCTGTAGATTTATACCATGAGACCCCAGACATGGCCACATGTAGAGCACAACACCATGTCCAGATTGGACAGTTACCCATGTGCCCTTCTCATTCACATTCTACCCCTCTTCTTTTTCAACATTTACATAACAGAACATGCATTTGGATTCTCATCACTGAAGATCTGTGGAGGATATGCATAGTATTCTTGTACAAACCTCTGTGGATAAACCTGGTGATTCTGTGGGTAGTAATAGTAGAACTCATTCCTTTTCAATTCCATTTTAGTGTCCTCCGCCTCCGCCTCCACTGCGCTAGCCTCCACGGCCTTAGCCGGTGGTTCTGCAGCAGCATCACTGCCACCAGCATCAACGCCTTCCTTGTTCTCTTTGCTTTCTTCTTCACCCTTCTTGGCTTCCTTTTCTCCTTTCTCTGCTTTTTTCTCTTCTTTTTCTTCTTTTCCTTCTTTCGGTTTCTCCTCCTCTTTCTTTTCTGGCTCCATCTTAACGATCGTCGCATGTTTTCCGGTTCTCTTGTAGACGTAGTCGATGAGTTTCTCCTGTTCAAACCTGCCTTTCACCGTCACTTGTGAACTCTTGAGGTCTGGCTCTGCACTTTCAACTCCTACACCATGAACTTGACTTTGTTAAATGGGATTTAATCTATGTTTTGATTCATTGAGTAATACAGAATTCATTGAGATTAATTATTAATTAATATTAAACAAAAAGTGTTGATTGACCTTGGCTTGAAGGAATTCAAACAGAATCGTGAGGAATTGAATATTTCAATATTCAAATATGGACAAAATGTACAGATTGTCAAAGGGTTAGCAATTGAGAATCAAGAAACAAACTTTACTATTTTAGTAATGCAAAAAAGAGACAGAAAGGAGAAAGCAATCATCTTTGCAAATACAGCTGAAAAGTGAAAACAAAAGCATAAAGAGCAACGAAATCATATTAATCAAAGTAAACATGCAACGAAAATAGTAATTTTTTCCTTCAAGAACAGGAAAACAAGAAAAGGATGATAAAAATCACACCTTTCATTCTCATAATGCGCTTTTTTATTTCTTGCGCACAAGCTTCACAATGCATGTACACTCCCAGCACCGCTGTCATCACAGGTAGCTGTAGCAAAACAACAAATCCAAATTAAATGAATTCAAAAACCCCACAATACATTTCTAAACTAGCACCAACAAGAACACATTTAACACCCACTTCACCAAACAAATTAAAATAGGGAAAGTAAAATCAAACCTCCTCTTTTTTTTCTTCGGGTTTAGGCACTTCTTTCTCTTCAGGCTTCTTAGGCTCTTCAGCTGGAGGTTTTGGGATTGGAGAGATAAGCTCCACTTGGCGGTGGCTCTTCCTTTGAACCCTTTCCAAAACCTTAAGCGGATCTGCCTTTTCACCTTTCACAACAACTTTACTTGTCCTGCAATCTGTTCTCACATCCTCAACACCTGCCAAAAAATAAAATATAACAACAAAACTTCATAAATTTGCATGCACCCCCAATTAAAATTAGATTTCAATATCGAGAAATGAGCATCGGTTCGAAAAATGGAGTCCAAAGACAAAAAAAAAAAGGACCAGAGAACGAAAATGAAGATCTGATTTAATTACCTTCAAAGCCTTTAAGACACCTGCGGACTTTTCTAGCACAGCCCTCACAATGCATGTAAACCCTCAAAACAATTTCCTGCGGCGGCGGCTGCTCAGGCGCCTCGGGCTTCTCAGATTTCTTGTCCTCTTTTTTCACATCTTCAGCCGGCTTCTCAGCTTCTGGAGCCTTTTCCTTCTTCTCCTCTTTCTTGGCTTCCTCGGGTTTCTTCTCTTCCTGCCCGAAACACACAAATACAAATGAGAAGCTACACTTACCACATAGAATAAGAAAAGAAAAATGGTGATTATAGAGAAAATAGGACCTCTCCCATTGGTATTTCTTTTCCTGATTCTTTTCTCCCGCGGGAAAACGGATATAGGTAATCACAAGAGCCTATGAGGACACGCAGATACACCTTCAGTGTGTGTGTGTGTTTCTTGGTTTAATACAAAGCAGTTTCGAGACCTGGGGGGCGGTGATGGATCTAAGAGCTGGGCAGTGAATTCAGCGTCATGGTGTAAGTGACGTGGTCTTATATAGTAGGTGGCACGTGAAATGGAAAGAAGTGCAGCAATGCGACATCGTTTGGCGTCGCGTTATGGGCTGCTGCTTTTATGCATACTTTCGGGTGCCCATTTTTGGCACTGTTGCACATACGCTTCTTCTGTTACTTCATACGGTTTGTACAAATGAAAAACCAAAAAGAAATAACGAAAATAAAGAAGTACTTGAACTAATTTCATTTCTGAAGAAAATACTTTATTAAGAAAATTAATTAGGTCTTTACAAAGACTTTCATGTCATTAGATGAACTGTCAATTGTCTTTATATCTCAAAAATTATGGCCCGTGCAATAAAGTTAAGGGCAATTTTTTTCTTTTATTTCTTTTTTCTTTTTCTTTTCTTTTTTCCTCCTTTCTAAAACACTTGTAAGTAAGACAACAAGCATTGTAAGGTTTAGCAGTGATATTTTCTTTGCCGTACAAAGTCTGGGAGTAATGGCGGTGACAAAAAAGTGGAACGGGACGTGGAAACTCAAAAGCGTTGTTCAATGTTTGTGCAGATTATGGTTATCTTCTTTTTTTTCTAGTAAATATGAGAAAATTAATGTTATCTTCCACCTGGGACTGAGTGTGAATATACTGGAAATGTGAATGTCGATGAACTTGGTGATAAATGTCTCCATGGGTGTAACCAATTGAGTTAATGTCCATGATTTAATAGACATTAATTGGGTATAAATACGCACGTAAGTGCACGTGCCAAATAAGTAATAAAGTGCAGAGTAAAAGTATCATTCTCACAAGGAATGGAATTATCGGGAAAATCGCAATTTTGGTCCCATAACTTAGGCCTTGTACATTTTTTATCCCATTGATTTCAGTTTTTCGCTTTTGGTACCATAACTTCATTTTTTTCTCACATTTGGTCCTCTGCCACTATTCCGTCAATTTTTTAACACCTTAAGCACTGTTGCCATTAGTTTTTACATTTTAGAAATTAACGGCAACTAACGGCAACAGTGCTTGAATGGTTTAAAATTGATGGAACAGTGGCAGAGGACTAAATGTGAGAAAAAAAAATGAAGTTACAGGACCAAAAGTGAAAAATTAAAATCAATGGGACCAAAAGTGTACATTACCTAAGTTATGGGACCAAAATTGCGATTTTCCCTGGAATTATCTAAGATGAAAATGAGCAAAAGAACAACTTGAACTGAATAGGTTTTATTGGTAAAATGAAATTAATTGAAATTTATATGTAAAAGAGTTTTGATAAACGAATAAATAGGACAAAGACCCTGTAATTATGAAATCCGTATTTACAAAATTGGTTCAATTGATACTTCCTAATGATTTTCAAGTGATTGAGATTGTTAGCCTTAAGTTACACGTAACTACAAGGTTTTTCAGAGTTACTTGTAGTCAAAACTCCAAATTAATCCATTCAGTATATTCCTATAAGAATCGAATAAATTAGAAATCAATCAAAAATCAATCAAAAATCAATCAATAGATTGCGTAAAGCATGTAGATATATTCTTATCCTACACACAATTTAATTTATTAAACTCATACAAATAAATCAAGCTTAGATTCTTCTATTGATAGTCCACCATAAATATCAACCCCTTCTATTAATATATAGATTTTAAAAGATTAATCTAATTGTTGGCCAGCCAATCAAATTAAAACAAGTATTGTGATAGAACAGATTAAAGTTAATAACAATTTGGAATTAAATTATACAAAAAGATTTAAACATAATTTTAGAAAAGCAAAATTAGTTTATGTTCATATTCATGAATATAAACTTGAAAAGAAAAGAGATAAACTAGAAAGTAACTAAAAACTTAAAACAACGATGATTTTAAATGCTCCCTGGATTAAGTCGAAGAAGATCCAGGATGATCAAAATAAACAATAAACTATTCTATTTATATTACATACTGAACCCTATCTGAATATGAATTCTTCTTCTAATGAATCTTGAATTCTTTAAGAAGTCTTCTCTTATGTGAAGTTTAATAAGGAAAACTTGTTGCAAAATAAGTCTGGGATTTGGATCGCCTAAAAGGGCTGAATGACCCATTATTAATGGAGGGAATAGTTAGGAGTTTAAGTTAGGGATAACTCTCTAAAACTAATTCTCTAAAACTACTCCACCACTTATCATGGGATTAGTGAGAATATATAAAAAAGAGAAAATGAGATTTAGTCTTCTCACTTTGTAAAAAAGAATTCTCACAACAGAAAAATCCCCCTTTCCACAGAATTCTTCTTCTTCTTCTTCTTCTCCTCCTCCTCCTCCTCCCTCTCTCTCTCTCTCTCTCTCTCTCTCTCTCTCTCTCGTAATATAAAAAAAATACTCTCTTTCCAAGTCGAAAATGCTCTCTCACATCCCTTATATGCTCTCTCTACATGTGTTATAGTAAGAGAGTTTGTAATAATAAACTAGAAATTATTACTATTGTTGTTTGGGCCATGAAAATTCAAATTGTTTTTCGTAATTGGTGATTCAATTTGGACTAAAGGGGCGATTCAAAGTCTATAATTCAAGTCAACTACGATCCAAAAAAATAAGGTAATACAAAGTCAGTGATTCAAGTCTATTAAGACCCGAGACAGGTAAGTTTCGGTAGTTAAATCTGGAAGATGATTAATTGTTTTTGTTGAAGACATGATTTGTGCGTTGTTATTTCCTTCGTTGGTATTAGAGCCATCTTGGTTTGAATTCTGAAATGTCTATGCAAATTATGATATTTCTGTGATTATATCATATTTTATTTGCATAGAATCAAATTATAAGGTAGAAATTAATGTTGTATCTACATGTGTTGAATTTTGTTCAATTTTTCTAGCATGTCCATTTATGCCTGAATTGATTCTGGAATTTTTTGAATTCTTGTAGTGAAATTCATGATCTGAAATTTATATGGTTACATAGAATTTTTTGAGGTGAGTTCAACGATACATTATGCATAATTTTTTGTGAACTGTGCGATTTTATATGATTTTTTGAAGATAAAATCATGTATAAGAATTTTATGGTATTGTGGAAAGAAAGAAGAATAGATTTTAATCCTTTGAGGCTAGTCCCACTCTCAGTACGAAGTATGTGTTTTTTAAACATGTAGCTGGAAAACGTCGGCAAGGTGCCGTGTGCAATACATGTGCCACCAGAGTGTGTGAAAGTGGGTCAAGCGGTTGTGTGGCAATTGCTGCAACATGTATGACGTGGGCCAATGACAGTTAGCCATGTGATGTAACTGTCACACATGGCACTAATGTGGTGCTTGCATGGCCAATACACGTGATGGTTGACCAGTCAATGGTCAAACCGAGTCAGCACACATGGAACCATGAGATGACATGTCGGCATGACACATGGCATGCCATGTCCGCATGAAGTCAGGCCCAATGTGTCATGTAAGTTGCCACATCACCATCCCACGCCAGCAACCTTGACAAGTGTCAGCGCCATATCAGTATTTGTGGCCGACTTGTCTAGGCACATCAGAAATTGGAAAATAAAAAAAAAAAGAAGGAAAAAAGCTTGGAACAGGCGTGGCACGACGCCAGTCGCAATGGTGGTGCGTCTAGGCATGTGAGGCCTGTTCCAGAGGTGGTTTCTGACCCAAAAATTCTAGCATGTTTAGATTTTAATTTCCGAATTTTTGGCGAACTAAAATAAATTTTTTGGCATAAAAAAAAAATTTCCAAATTTTAATCTTCTAGAAAATGAAAAATTGAGAAAAATTATTTTGCTTGGAGAAAAATTTTGAAATTTTTATGAGCAATTAGAAAATTAAAATATAGGAGGTTGGTTATCTGGTTCGAAACTTTGAATACTTGTGAATACTCTGCTCTTAATTGCGCTTGAAAGATGTGTCTTTTCGTATAACTCTTGATAACATTGAGCATGATTTGTATTTTGGATGTGTTTTTAAATTCTGAAATATTAACCTTAATAATTATTTATCCCATTTTAGATAAAGTAGTAATGAGAAACGTTTGGCGAGCCCTCTGGGATGAGATAGAGGATTTATATCTCTTAAACGATGTGAGAAAACTATGGAGTTTCTTTTGTATTAAATAAGAGAGTCAGATACATTTCCTCAATGTTTTGAAATTACAGAGAGCAAGTATAACGAAATCATTTCTCTAGAGGGAAGGTGTTTTGTGGTTAATGAGCCAAAACTCATACGAGTTTGGCAATGGTCGTTACTAGAGAATTTATGGGAAAAGCTCCATGAAATTCATGAGTTAGTGGAATATGACAAAACATTGATTAAGGTTAAGAAGGCCTACTCAACTAGTAGGTTAAGGATACTAAAGAAAAGCTGAAAGTGTGCACATCCTGCAGTGTGTAATGCCCCGGGCCACGATAGCACTCCCGCCTCGTGATCCGGAACATCACTCGCGGTTGGTAAATAATCTAGAACCAAAATGGAATACGAACATGTGCAAAATAACTAAAATCCTCCAGAATATACATTCATACCATTAGGGATTCATACAAAATACATATTCAATCAAAATAGGTTCATCCACCTAAATATACAAACACGAGTCCCAAAAATCCAAACGAACTAGATCTACATACTTAATCATAGCACCAAAAGCAAACTTATACTAATGAGGCTCAAATTCTTCAGTCAGTGGTCCATG
>JACFYI010003726.1:155796-168327 GCA_014898755.1 Handroanthus guayacan
TGATCTTAAATTCTCCAAGTCATAGAATCTTTGATACGAGGACATCTTACATTTGGATAGACGTAGATTAATGATGCATAATTCAAGAAATTGAATTATTGCCCTGTTTTATGGGTGATCGGCATAGTTGACACTAGTGTATGTTAGTGGGTGCTTGTTAGTGTATGTTAGTGGGTGCTTGTTAGAAGAACAAGTTCATTAGGAGGCCCGACATAGAGAGTTCCATGAGGTAGCCATAGTGGCATTTGGTGATGGATGATTCTCTATACGCTAGTGCATATAAGAAATCCTTAGACTTGAAGGACTATGGTAACCTTATAGTGGGTTCTTGTTCTTTGATGTGTGTCTAGACCACTTAAACCAGTGGGTCGTATGACATGAATGTTGGGACCAAGCTATCTATGCATAAAGATTTGTGAGTACCAAGATAGGATTTGTTTCCTCGTCTTGATGAATGAGTTATATCTCATATACTTTCTATGATGACTCGATTCAAGAAAATTTTTGTGCAAGGTGGTATGTCAATTTGGAAAGAAGTTTCCAAAGTCGAGTTTACAAACAAATCAGACATTAAGAATAGATGCATAGTTATTGGATTATTAGGGATGCCAAAAATATCTTGTCCTAGGCCTCAATCGAGAGATTGAAAATGGATGGACTGTATTTGCATGGCATGCGTAAGTAGATGTGGTTCAAATAAATTAACTTGCCAATTTATTGGGCTCCATGGGCTTGTGGTTAGATATCAATCATGGAGATCGGGTACTTTCGAATTAATAGAAATTAATTTGATGAAGAGTTACGAGCCCATATCTAATTAGTTGGTGAACCTAAAGGTCACACCCTTCCTCAATAATAGTTTCGGGATCAAGATAATTAACATACTCTAATTAGATTGAAGAGAAATCACTTAAATTAGATTTAAGTAAGTTGAAGAGGAATTTTGAATAAAAATCAAAATGTTTGACCAAAGTCAAAATAGGTCTTCTTGGATAGATTAATTTGAAGAGTCAAATTAGTCTAATTAAATTAATTATTAATTTAATTTAATTAATTTCAATTGTTGATTTTAATTAGTTCGAGAAGTGAAAATTAATTAAAGAGAGAAATCATTTTTGCTATTGCCAAGTAGGAGACCCATGTGGCAAATTAATAAAGTGTTAATTAAAATGCTACTTGGAGGTCAAGTGGACCAATTAAATTTGAATGGAAGAATCTAGATTCTCCCCCCAAATTTGTCTTGCCCACCAACCTCCAAGTGCGTTATAAATAACTCTGCTACACATACTTTCACACATTAAAGCCAAATTCAAGTGCAAAAAATCTAAAAATTAGTTTTAAGTTTTCTCCCTTCAAGTCTTCCTCTTTTTCATCTTTTAATCTTGATCTTCAAGTTTTGTTCTAACCCTAACTTTGAGAGATTGCAAAAGGAAGAGATGATCAATTCTAGTGAGTGAATCCACAATTAAATCAAGGAATCAAAGGTTGATTCCATACATCACAACCTCAGGCCGTTGATGTTCATGAGGCATCAAATATTTCAATCTTTGAAGAAATAAAAGGAAGTTGAAGATCTTGATCAAGATTTGATAAATTCATCGACCTTAGGATTAGATCCTTGAAGATTGGCAAAGATCAAAGGTTGCTCACATGAGCAAGGCAAATTTTCGCTCCTCAAGGTGTGCAAGGCCGTGAGCTTTCTTTTTCACATTTGAGGTAAGTTCTCATCTATTAATCTAGATCTATTGCTCATATTAGATCTTTGAAGGTTTAGGTATTTGATTCATGTATGATAAGTGTTACATATTGTGTTTTCCTCTACGTTTTTGAATTATGATGCTTAGACCTTGCCTTCACATTTGTCCTATTTACTAAATTTAGGACATTTCAACCTTAAAACACAATTCATGTCATGAGACATCATAAAAATTAAACCCCATGTGAGTGTGTGACTAATTGTCCCAAAAACTTGCATCTCTTCTAAACAAAATTTTGTATAACAAAGATAATTATCCTAACAATTTTATCAGTTTCCTTTCATCCTAATTTCAGTAAAAGTAGACTCAATTGGGCTTGTAAATATAGACCTTAGGTAAGTGTGAGAATATCTAAGAAAAGTAGCTCAAGGTTGCCCATGGAACTAACTCATTTGGCCTAACTCACCCAAACTTAGGTTAAGGCCCCTTCTTCATCAACAAGTTATTCCCTATTGTTGGAAGCACTTTATTGTCAACCTAGAATGCCACCCCATCTTTTATGATAAATGTAACTGGACACTCAATTGAGTGCAATTCTTTATGGCTGCAATCTCTATTCCTAATCACCTTTTCATAAAGTATTGGAACTTATAAGTTGGTGCAAATTTGCTTTGCACCTTGGGGGGTTCTCAAATTTTCAAAGCCAAATTGGGGATTTCTTTTGCCCTTTTTCTTCATGAATAATTTTCAAGTTAGTGCATATGAGATAGTGATAAAAAATGATTTCAAAATAAAGGTCTGTTAATTTGGTTTGTAAAATGAAAAAGAGTTAATTATGGGCTCAATGGGGGACCCCAAAGATATGAAAATTTTTATTGGGTTGCTTGAAAGGCTCAAAGTGCCAAAATATAGGCTAAGCCATTTTCTTTAGCCTGAGTCATTTTCTTGACTAAGTGCTTACTAGATTTCATCTCCAAAAAAAAAAAAAAAAGAATAATAAAATAAAATAAAATCAGACAAGTTTCAAAAATGTTAGATCAAAATTCAAAGTCATATAAAAATTTCGTTCAAAATTGATGTTTATCTAAAATTTACTCCAATGTATGGAGTAAAAAGGATTAATGTCATTCAATATCAAAATATAAATTGCACTTCAAAGTCTCAATATAAGTATTTAAAAAGAACACATTAGAAAATGAGCAAAAGTTGCATCGTTGAACTAATGTCTTAATTTTTCTTACAGGAACTTGCGGAAGAGTTTAAAAGTAAGCGATAATTGCACTTAATGACAAATATAGGCACTTAAGACAAAATTAAAGACAAAAATTAAGCACATAACAATATAAAGACACAGGACCTATAGGCCAATAACCTCAAACTGAAGAGGCAAGAATGAAAAAATAAAGAGGTAAGAATGACAAATGCATATTAAAAATGAAAGAGACTAGAAATAAAAAACATAAAGAAAATAAAAGGAAAGATAGTAGAAATGGCATATAACAAAAGAATAAGAGTAGAATAAACCGCCTACGTTTCTTTATCCTTATCAGATCAAGCCAAATAATTCCTTACATGCTACTAATTTTCGATATGATGAAAATTTATCAAATATTTCAAGAAAACGTGTAGGGACACAAACCACGTAGGAATCATAGATTATTTGAAGACAAAAGCAAAATGCAAAATATCATTCTCAAAATCTTTCCATTCCAAGTATCAAAAACCAACAAAACAAGTATGGCCCTAGCCCTAATAACCAATTTTAATTACCCATTTCGAGATTTGACAGAGAAAGGAATTAATAAAAAAGGTGAAATTTGTCGCTGTGCTCATAAGCTTAACCTTTGGAGGCCACAAAGATGATGGTAGTATCGACGGCGGTGGTGCTTGAAGATGGTAGGGTGTGGTTTGCGCGATAATTGGATAAGTTAGGCTTTTAAGGATAAGAGTTGGGTGTTGGAGGGAGTGACATAAAGAGGGTGAATGAGGGTGAGAAAAAGTGTATTTTGCTGAGGGGTGGTGTTGGTGTATTTTCTCAAAAGCAAAGCGTCTGCAAATGCGCACAAGCTGGTGCCTGAATTCTTTACCTTCTATTTTGAGTGGCCACACAACTAAGTGTGTGCAGATGCGAATATGTTAGTGCCTTTTGCCACAATTTTTTGTCTATTTCATTCCTTTTTTGCAAAAATTCTTTTCTAATTGTCACGGACTCAAGTAAAATAAAAGGCTATGGAATCTAAAATAAAAAGAGTAAAAAAAAAGCAAAAATAAAGCTTAAATTGCCTCCAAAGAAGCGCCTAATTTATAGTCATTGGCTTGATATTCAGGCATCCTTAAGTTGTGTCATGCTCATGATCAATTGCATTTCCCAAATAATTTTTTATTCTTTGCTCATTCACCTTAAACCTAATCATTTAGCTTTTGTTTTCCAACTCCATTGCCTTAGGGAAAGACCTTAGTCATGCAAAATTGCCCTGACCATCAAGATTTGCACTTTTTTTGAAAATCCTTAGACCAAAGGTTTAGTAATTAAATTAGTTTACCCAATTCAAAATGGCTCTTCATACTTTTCCTGTAGCACTTTTTAGTTTCCCCACTAGTATTTGGACTTTTTATGTTTTTTTTTTTGGTTGGTTATGTTGTTTTTCACTTCATCTTTGATTGTGTCCATTTTTTTGTGGGTAAGAAGATTGATTTATCAAAGGCCTGTAGTTATACCTACTAGCATCGCGAGGGAGACAACGGTCTAGGGTTATCTTGCTCACTTTCAGGGTGACTTGTTGTCACCAAGCTAAGATCCTAGAGTCATCATCCTAGACTGGTGTGCCTCTAACTTTGGAGGTTCGATTGGAGTTGCTCGTGGGGAAGTGGGTTCAGAAAGCCATGCTGAATGCTTCTACAGTCCATCAGCTGGGAAAAGGAAATGGCTTATTTTGCTATGGGGCAAAGCGGAGTCTGGGTTATGACTCACATTGGGATACTTGTAATTCAATCTATATCTAGGGATATATAAGGTGCATGGTGAATCCGGATGACAAGGGCACGCTAAGAAACTACATATAGGAGCATTTGTTGAAGCTAGGGGCAGGGGACCTTGTTTTGTGTTTTGCATTGCCATATCTTTCTCATCTTATCCCCTCTTTGTTTTATCGAATTTTAATGTGATATCTCACTCGAGAGATGTGTTGAAATGATTTCACAGAAAAAGTGTTTTGAAGAGAATAGGAAGAGCTTGCCCAAGTTACTACCGAAAGGGACTTTTTAAGGAAAAGTATAATAGTGAGTTGAAGTTTGGCAAGAGGTTTGTAGAGTCCCTCAGGGAAAGACTTGTGCTGAAAATGCGAGGGTAGATGCCGTGTGGTATTTCAAAGAGTTCGATGAGTTCAAGAGCATTGTAATAATGAGGCTGTCGATATCTATGAGTAGATTGCTCAGGAATGTTGTCATGTTCTTAATGGGGCCAGTTAAGTCACTATGGAGGACCTTATACTGATGAACTTTAATTTGCTGGTGAACTTCAATACCCAAGGGACAGTAGGGAGTCCCATTACCGCTAAAGATGATAGGGAAGAAAATGCTCCCCTCTCTTAGGGTGTTTTTCTTTCCAAAGTCTAAGCTTTTGTTTTAAGACTTGCTATTGTAATTACTCGATGCTATTTTAGATTTTGGCAGATAGGTATTAGACTTTGCAATTATTGTTATGTTCGTGAATTATGTTTTAATGCTATTCTACGTACTTGTGATGAGATGTTATATTTTGCCTGTGCTAACAAGATTGTGCCTTGAGTTTAGTTTACTAATGTTTAATTCGTCTTATTGGTATCTATCTATGATCTTATCTTTGATGTTGTTGTGCCTCAACAAAGTTTGAGCTATTAGTTTTATGTGGCGGGTTTCAAAGATTAGTGTGAATCAATTCTCGTTTAGCTCATCATCATAGAAGCAAGCCGCCTGCTATGGAATTTGGGGCCTCAGCCTAGCTAAAGTGGGTTGTGCAGGGCCCCCTCTTTCTTCTTTGTTTTTTTGTATGAGAGCCGGTTGATCCTACATCAATCAGCATCAACCTATTGGCCTGCCATTGGGCCGGTCGAGCATGTCTTTTTTCCTTTTATTACTCTTCTTTTATTTTCATAAGAGTTAACTAACCTTAAGTTGACTAGCACTGGCCTATAGCCTATCTCTTGGGCTGACTGACCATAGGTTTACTGACACCTTTTTTCCTATCTTCTTTTTTATCATTTGAGCCTGGTTAGCCAATATCGGCCCTAGTGATTCGTTTATGGCACTTAGGTGGGCTAGTGTTTTTTTCTATTCCTTAGACAAACTTTTGTCCCGGAGATCACTTAAATGACCTTAAATGGGACTTAAAGAAATTTTCATCCTAGAGATCACTTGTGTGACCTCAGGTGGAACATAGATAAATTTCTGTCCCGGGGGTCACTTGAGTAATCCCAGGCAAGATTTGGATAAACTTTTGCTTCGAGCTACTTGGACAAATCCAAATTTTTGTTCCAAGATCACTTAGGTGACCTCAATGGGAACTTATGTAAATCTTTATCCAGGGGATTACTTAAAGTGACCTCAAGCGGGACTTAGATTAATTTTAGTCCTGAGAATAACTTGAGTGATTAAGCAGGACTATGGGATCATTGTGCTTGTACAGTGCTTCAAAGTTGTGCTATGTTTTACGTAACAGATTTAACAAAATAAAGAATTTCATTAATTAAGGGGCTGAACTCGAGGTTTTAGGTGCCTAAGCTACTAATGTACCCCGTTGGGGAGATAAAGCCTCTACATAGTTCAGATTATAAATGGGGGAAAAGGAGGAGTTAGAACTTTTAAATAGTTCAACAAAAGGCAAAGAATGTAACCTAAAAGTAATATTCCTAAAATAAATTTAATGAGACCAAATTTTTAAGGATAGAATTTTCTTAGGTTCGCAGAGTTCCAGGTTTGAGGTACAAGTCAACCGTCTTAGTATTGCAGCATTTGAGCTCTTAAAATAATGATCCGCACACTTTCATAGGGGTTTTTCCCCTTAGGGTCTAGCTCGCTGACCACCCTAGATGCCTTCGGCTTTCTTAGAACTAGGTCGTCCACTTGCAAGGTTTGGGCTTCAACTTCTTGCCTTCCTGGTTTTGTATATTCGAGCTCGAGCAAGCACCATATCTTTGTCTGTCTTTACGAGGTCTAAATTGATTCCTTATTTGTTCTAGGTTGAACCTTAGTCAAAAGACTTCACTCCTAGGAAGGTTTGCCAATTTTGACAAGGGGGATTACCTTTGCTCCGTAAACTACATTGAAAGGTGGTTCGCCAATGGAAGACTTTGGGGTAGTGTGATAGGCCCAAAGTACAGATAAGATTTCATCTGCTAAAGCCCTCTTTGTACTGTTAGCCTAGTTTTCAAATATTAGAAAATAGTTTGATTGGTGACCACTGTTGGGTTAGGGGTTAGTGACTACAGTGACAAACTATTTTATGCCTAGCCCCTGGCACAACTCTTTCAGTTTGTTCCCTGAAAACTGAGTTTTGTTGTTAGATACTAGCATTTAGGTGATGCTAAAGTGGTACTCTATTTCTTCACAGGAATTTTATGGGTTCCTTCTTGTTGATTTTAGTTAGTGGCTCTACTCAACCCATTTGAAGAAATAATCCACTGCTATAATCAGGAACTTTTGCTGTCTAGTAGCTATAGGAAAAGGGCCAACTAGGTTAAGATCCTATTAAGCAAATGGGTAAGAGCAATTGATGTGCGGAGAGGTTACAGGTTGATGCATGAGATTGGCATGTTCTTGGCACACCCAAAAGCGCCTCACCAGGTTGTGAGCATCTTGTAACATGCTTGGGAAGAAGTATCCTTGCCTTAGTGTGTTAGTAGCTAGGGCTTTCCTATTAGAATGGTTTACCTTCGTGTATCTCCCTCAAAACATAATTTGCACACTCTAGTATCAAGCATTTTAAATAGGATTCAGAGAAACCTCTCTTATTCAATTCTCTGTCCATAATCACGAACATTATAGCTTGCACCTTCACTATCTTTGCCTGTTTCGGTCGTCTGGCAGATGCCTTCCTTGCAAGTACTTGATTATAGGGTGAAGCCAAGTGTTTGTAGTCTTCTCAATATCTAATATCTCTATGTTGTGGGATCCCCTTTCTTCAATAGATTCGCAATTTTGGTGAGTTGCAATTGAGGCTAGAGAGCTAGCCAACTTCGCTAGCTTGTCTACTTCAGCATTATCTTACTATGATATCTGGACTAAGGTGAAGTCATCGAAGTCCTCCTTGAGCTCCAACACTTTCTTCAAGTATCTTGCCATGTCCTCCTCCTTAGCTTCATAAGTTTGCCAATTTGCTATGCCACAAGCTGTGAGTCACTGTAGGTGACAAAATGCCATGCTCTCTTACTAAGCACCATCTTCATCCCTACTATGAGGGCCTCATACTAAGCTCCATTACTTGAGATGGGGAAATCATACCTGATCGCATACTGGAGCCTGTCTCCCTTAGGGCGTATAATAAGTATCCCTGGTATTGGACGAAAGCAGGTATGCAAGTTCGCATGTCGTGACAAGTAGTAAAAAAGTGAGTACAATATTGTTCCCACGAGTTCGATTGAAACATACAAAACAAAGACAACCAAAACTAAATGAGATTTGTTTAAAAGGGAGGTTTGACTAAAAGTTTTAAATAAAAAAGAATTGATTAGTTAAAATTCATTGTATTTTTCAAACTATAAGCGTGACCACGCCTAATTATGGGTGCACTCGCATCCAAAGGCATTGTATTTTTCTCAGCTCTCTGTTCTGAGCATAGTGTTGGGTTTAGTTGTGCCTAATGCCAATGAAATTTCTTTCGCAATCTACTTTGGGCGCGCTTGCACCTGCTGTTGGGCAGAGTCGTGCGCTTTTCCTTACATAGTACGATTCTTTCCTTTGCTTTTTCCTCATTTTGTGTTCTTTTGTGAAGTTTCCTATATTTTGTAGACTTGAACACTTTCTTAGTCCAAATTGTAATAAAAATTAGATAATTCCAAAACCAAATAATACGAAAATATTAAGTAGTTATGGAATTATCAACACCCTCAAACCTAGCAACACTTAAAAAGGGAAAAAGCAAAATAATGAAAGGAAAGACCTTAGGGACATGCTTCAATGAGATAAAGTTCCTTGGCTATTTGTACATGATAAATCTAAAATTTGACACATTCATAATTAGAACACAATTCGAGTCATAAAATCTTACAATATTAATCCCTTGTATAGTGTGTAGTTGATGTTTCCAAAAAGTTACATCTTTCCAAACAAAACATGTATAGAGTTAAGAAAATTTTATTGTAAAAATCCTTTTCGGACCTCGCCTACAGTCCAATCAAAGTTGAGTTTACTTGGCCAAAAATCAATAGAACTTTTAAGGTAGGCCTAGGGTGTGGATAGGAAATTTTAGGCAGTCAGGCAAACATACACCCATAGCAATAACTCTTTGTTGAACAAAAGTCACTCAAACTTAATTTGAGGTAGGAAACATATTCTTTTTCATCTCCACTTGGCTTTATTTTAGTAGTTGGCCGGCCTTTTGACGTAAAGGCAAACATTGGTGATGAATACATCCAGTTACTTAGCCGAACTATCTAAAAAATCAACCAACCTTTTGATGCAAGAACAAACATTGATGATGAATACATCTAATTACTCAATTGGTATCAATTCTAGTTAACATAATTTTTACTCATAATCACTTTGAGATGATTAGCGGAGTAATTCTTTTCAAAAGCCTTATCAAAAGTTTTAACAACTGCTTCACAATTCAATTCAATGTTAGATCAAGACAGAATAGCGCTATTGAATATGGGACGAAAATGATAATAACATTCCAAGCTTCGGGTATTTGTAGTTTGTTGAAGAGAAAAAGGCTAACTTTGAAGGCTCAAAAGGGCATTTCTAGGAAATATATGCAATTTATATAGCTCCCTCAAACCTCCTATGAGCATATGATGGTTATTTCATTGCCTCATTGATATGATCATGCTTCAGTTTCTGAGCTTTGCTTCGTTTGAAATTATTGAAAGCATGAGTTCTATTGTTGCGTTGATTTCCTTGCTATCATGAACTCTATGCCTTTATTATGCAACTCCGAAACTTAATGACTCATTTTAACCTCTTTACCAATGCTTTGAAGTGAGACTTGAACCATAGACCATGGACTAAGGGGAGTAATGAACTAAGAACGATTGAAAAATAAACGATATGGACAAAATCGTATTTTTCAACATTAAAACGATCTTTCAAAAAATTTCAAAACCAAAATCTGAAATGATGATTATAAATATTTTTACGTATATAAGAACCTCTGAAATGTATTTTTGGATCAAAAATTCGAAAAAAATCAAAAGACAAAAAATTAAATTTTCACCCGAGAGTCAGCACTTCAGAGCACAACATTGGGCTCCCAAGTGCCTACTCTCGGCAAAAGAAACCATTTTTCTAGTAGTCTGGGCGCTGGGCCCAAAAATTTTGTTTTGGGCGCTCAGGTGCCCATTTGCGCACCTAAGCGCCCATTTTCGATTCCAACTTGATTTTTTCTTGTTTTAAAATCTTATTTTATGTCAGATTAAGTCCATATCCGATCTTTCTAACGTAATACAAAGTTTTGAATCGAAAACCCTCTAGTCCATAGTCGAAATTTCGAATGATTGATTGATACGTTTGGCCTAATTGAATGTTATTTGATAATTGATAGACTATGAACGTCATGCCTCATCGGCTTTATCGAACGATTGAATGTCCCTCTTGTTTCTAAGCTTATACGATTGATTAATTGTGGGCCATGGGGAATTTTTTGGGGACCGAACTTGGCAATATTGGATTGTCGACTAGGACCCTAGAAATTCCTGATTGTTGGGTAGTTCGGATGAATTCTAGAGGTAGAATTCTAAAGTGCTATCCTAAGCACGTATGTCAGCTGTGCTTTTTGATTGATTGAGCTCCTTCGGGAGTTGGAGGGATAAGGTGAAATATTTATGTTGAAGATATAAGGGTGATAGACCTACCAAATAGATTGTTTCAGCCTATTGACTCGAATGTGATAAATGTTTCTGATATATATATTGATTGTCTTGATTATCTTGAACTGTTTGCCAAATCACATTCTTGTCCTATCGATTGATATGCTCATTTTTCTTGAAACTCTAATTTTCGTTTTCTTGCTATAAGTTTTACTGGGTTAGTGGACTCATGACTCTAATTACCATGTAGGTTCTTGATACTTGCACAAGTGATTGAGCGAAGCCAATATAGATTGTATAACTTGTTTGGATTTGTAATCTCTATTGTATTTTGGGACTGATCTTTTGATTTTGGGAATTATGGACTTAGATCTTGTATATAGATCAATGGCTTGTAATCTCTAAGATAGATACGTTATTTATTTTGCAACGTTATGACATGTAATGACATTTACATTGTGGCACTTAGTTGGATCATTGTATTGATATTTTGGAGTTTAGTTTCAATGAGTATATTGTGAATTTCTGGATTGGTTTTAGGTCATATAGAACACGAGTGATGTACCTCGGGTCTCGGGGAGGAATGCTATTGGGATTTCGTGGGGCGTCACAGGTGGTATCAAAGCCTAGGATAAGAAACCTCATTGGTATAGAACTATAAAATTTTGCCTTTGACCTTGTTTTTCTTTTATTGACTTCGTTTGTTCTTTCGTGACGCTAGATGGACAAGGGCAAGAGAAAGATGAACGAGTGGACAAGCTTGAATTCCAACCATAGTGACAGTGATAGCAATATCGGGCTACTCAAGAAGCATAAGGTGGATTACGAGGCCATTATTGAGGAGCTATGCCGGGAGAGAGATTATTGGAAGAACGCGTACTTTTTTTTTTTGGAAAATATATGGCTGAGCCTGGGATTGCCAGTCGGGAGTTACCCACGATGTCTGCGTACCGCGAGGAGAAACAACTCCCCAGGATCAAGCCACACGCAGTTCTTTACTTTTATTAGAAACCCATGTAGAAAATTAAACAAGGGGTGCTAACCCCCTGTACAATCAAGAGCTAATCATAATCAAGAGACGGGGCAGACTCTGCCCATTACATCACGATGATAAATTGAATAAAGTAATGCACCTATTAATCTAGCAAAAATTGGCTGCAATAAACAAAAAGGAATTGCAGCCTACATGAATCAATTGCCAAAGTGCAGTCCGAATTTGGTCCCCAGCAGTTTGAATTGCAGTCCAACATTCCAGCATTGTGCAAACACTAACCATGCTTAGCCCAAGATCAGTTGAATTACGCCCATGCAGCCCAATTGAAGAAAATTAGTGCTCAACGTACAGAACAGCAAAGCCATTTCAGCGTGAAGTATAGCCCAACATCCCAGCAGTTCAAAATGCATAGGCCCAAGCAAAAAAGTCTGGCCCATTGGCGTATGCTCCAACTCGAAGCCATTCAGCAGCAAGTTAAAGGTTTGAATCTCCAGCCAAATTTCAATTGAAACAACTGGACTCTTCAGTCAGACATTATCCATGCAGAAGAAACGATTCCAAAAAATTAACGTATACACAAGCAAACAGCATCAAATTATCAGTCATTCAACAGCAAGTCATCAAATTATCAGTTATTCAGCAGCAAAGCATCAAATTAGCAACCATTCAGCAGTAAATCATCACAAAAAATCAGCTACAACACCCAAAAATGGTTGCAGCCTACTTGCAAAACAATAGCAATGATACAACCTATTTCCAGCAGACCAAACTAGTTCACTTGGTTCGGATATACGGGTAACCAAGCTTATCCAGCCTCAATAGACCCAATAATTTACCT